>JAUCNO010001993.1:0-15453 GCA_032353835.1 Enteromius viviparus
CAGGCCAAGTGATTAGCACACCTGATTCTGATCATTTGAATGGGTGAGCGAAAACTTTTGGTAATATAGTATATATAGAGAGAATTACATCACATGAATGTATACATTTAAGAAAAATCAAAATATAATAACGTCAATATTTAGAAAATATATGCTGTGTATAAATATCTCGGTAATAAATATACACAGTACATATATAATGTAAATAAACAACTTTTATTTTGGAAGGGATTTAATAGTTTGTCAGCAATAGTTATTAATATTGCATAATGTATAGCCTATTTAAAAAATCTGAGCAAACATGAGAGCTGCATATGCAGCAGCTGATTCAATGTAGAGAGGAATATGTGTTTATGCTAATATATAACTTAATTCAACTGCAATTTAATAGTTGCATGAAAATGAATTTGCAATTGACAAAGGTGTAAGAAAAGTATGACCATGCCGATGTTTCTAAATGAAATAAAACCTTGCATTATTAACAAATTAAATACATTCACAATTAAAATAAAATAATTGTGTAATAAAAAAAGCAAATGTTACAAATAAAACACAAAAATATGTAAAATAACATTTTAAAATAGAAATAATTAAATAAATGTACAAAAATGTAAAATAAAAAATGTAAATAAAAGTTCAAATGTTACAAAAAACAAACTATGATGCAAAAATATGATGCAATATAAAAAGTAAGAAATAATAAAAAAAAGAATAAATAAAAATACACATAACCATAACAAAATAAAAATGTGTATAAAATAATAAATATGCTTAAACTACAGATTTTAGTATAGATGTTGTTTTAAGTTGCATATAAAAAATGTATGTTATTATGTTTGCTTCTTATAATACCATATAAAGCAATCATCATTTAGATATTAACAATATATATCACTATTACGTGACTCTTGTCTCTTTCTCTGTTGTTCTCATGTCTGTGAGTGACTGTGTACATCAGTAGCTCTTTTTGTGTGTTTTTCTCCCAGTATTTATGTATGTGTTGATCTCTCTGAGTCTGTGTGGTCTGTGTATATGATCTGTTATTATCCCATCAATCTCAGCCTGAAAATCAGTCTGCCATGATTATATTAACATCTGTCTGTGTGCATTACTTGTTTTGCTCCAAAAATATGCAAACATGCATAAATCCGCTTTATAAAGCAAGCGCTTTGTAGTAAAGATGTTGGTGCATGTCCGTCTAGAGCCACTGGAGGTCAGTAATGTTCTTCTATTGAGAAAATACTGTGTGGTTTTTGTGAGATGTGCTTTAAAACAGACCTTTGGACATTAATTGTAACAAAACACAAGCTGTTTTGCGCTGGATGTGCGTTAGACCTTGAGTTTGAGCTCTTCAGATGTTTGGAGTTTCTCGTCTGTGTTTCTGAGCCACTTCAAGAACAAAAGAACACAGACTGCGTAATAATAATAGTTTGTGTAACCGTGGATCAGATTTCTCAGCAGGCTTTTCCAGATGTGTGGGATTATTGGCCAGGAGCTGATGGCGTGCTGTGTGTTATTGTGAGAGCTCAACCTGATATACTTCTGAGTGAAACTAGTTATTCATTATAAGACTGTATTTACACCTGTCTTATTTGATTTGATTGAACTAAACTCAGTTTTGTTTCCCCTTTTGGTTTGGGCGGTGTGAAAATCAACATTGTGTTTGGTCTTGACCAAAGTAAGTGAACAAGCAGACTTTCCTGGTGTGAATATACCCAAAGGAAAAACAGTTTTTTGTTTATAAGTAATTGATTGAGTTATGAGTCGAATACTGGCTGTTTCAGATCAAGCCAGACACAAATGTGATTTTGCAAAAATGATACTTGATTTGTCCTTTGTTTGTTAACACTCAACTTATGCCCTGCGTCATTAGGCCTCGGTGATGTCTGGAGAAATGGAAATTCATTTCAGAGTAGAGCTGCAGCTATCGAATATTTTAGTAATCAAGTAATCTACTGAAAATTTCATCGAGTAATCGGATTTTTTTTTTTTGCTTAATTAAAAAGCAATATTAAATATAGTAGAGAAAATAAGGCATGTCTCTTAAAATTAACAACTAATTGTTAAATCAACATTTTATTTATTGATGATGTTTATTAAATGTTTAATATGAATATTAGGTAAAATAGTATTATTATACAGTAAGTTCATGGCCTGTTGTATTGAGCACATTAGACACATTAGACATGATTACCACAATTTATTCAACGTTCAGTATTTAAACTAAAGTATCAAGTATTCATCCAAGCCACGGTATGTTTAATCGTAAATATTTCGGTATAGTGTAACCGTGCTGAATGGGTGGACTTCTGTATTCTGACTGATTGCCTGCCGAACCGCGTCATAGCTCATTACCATAATGTTAACCTGATTTTTACTTTCCTCGATGCTATCGCCGTCCTTGACGTACCGTTTTAAATGAATTACATTTTAAATGAATAACTGCTACTTTGACGCCCTCTCCGGTGGCGGTGTGAACGCGCGGTATCAGCCCCTCCACATCTATCGTGTAGTATTACTTCAAAATGAATTAATAGAGGCTTCGAGGGAGAGGATTATTTATGCCTCGATCATTTTTTGGTAATCGACTTACTCAAGGAATTGTTTCAGCCCTATTTCAGAGTTTGTGGGTTTGTTTGTAAACAAAAAATCAAACAAAAAATAAATAAAACGTTTCATTATTAACAAAATAAATACATTTACAATTTAAAATAAAATAAAAATGTGTAAAAAATAAAAAGTTAAAAGTAAAACACAAATGTGTAAAATAAAATAATTCAAAAATAAAAATCAAGTAAATGTACAAAAGTATAAAACAAAAGAAAAAAAAATAAATAAAAAAGAGATATAAAAAAATAAAGTTAAAATGTACACAAATTAAATAAATAAATTAAATCAATATAAAATTGCAGATTTTTTTTCCAAGGCTAAAAAAATAAATTGAGTAGACAGATAAATAAAAATATACACAAATTAAATAAAATAAATAAAAAACATACATTTTAATACAATATAACTGTTCGTAATGTTTGATAAAAAAAAAAAAAAAAAAGAACAACTTCAAAACCAACATAAACATAAAAATTAATTAGTCTTCTTTTAAGATTTACAACAAGTCTTTGAAAGAAAGAAAGAAATTTTGCTATGTTCAAACTTGTCTTATTGTAAGAGGTCAGACACAGACTTTGTATGGTTTTCGTTCTCAACAGCAGAATGAAGTGAGCAGGTTAATAGACTTTAAATGGTTTATATTCAGTGACTGAAGTTCTATTAAACTCCTAGAGCGTGCTGTGATTGAAATATCAGGGATGATGCTTCGTTTGTCTCCGTATCGTTCGCTCGTGATGTGTCTTCGCTTTAACGATGCTCTCAGAGACTCCTTCCTTCCCTGGAGATGGAGATCGGCTCCGCTCCGTCTGCTCGTGACATCTGAGTCCTCTCTCTCTGACGGCTTCGATGCGTTCGGTGACAGATCGCACAATTGTGACCCTCATTTACAATAAAGGGCCCGGGTCCGGCCCCGCTGCTAATGGAGTAAACCGATCCCGCGTCTGTCTCTCCCAATCAATGATGAATAGGGCTGATCCGCAGATGGGCCACTCGTCCTCGCACAGATAATTGAATAATTAAAAAGCTGGAAGTGGTTTGTGTGCGGTCGGAGCTTCTCCTTCTTCTTTAAATACTGCTCTCTTCTGGAAATGTTTAGGATTGAGTCTCTTTACTCACCCTTGTATGGTTTCTAATATCAGTGTTTGCGTGATGCTTGTATGCTTATGTTCCAGAAAGATGTCAAACAATTGCATCCTCTTTTAATCTGTGTTTGTGTTTCTTTAAGTTTTGCTAAATAATCTTTAAGGGCCGGTTTCTCGGATAGGACTTAGATTAAGCCAGGACTAGACATTTGCTAATTTAGCACATTTAAGAGTTTTTAGAAACATGTCTTACAAAAATGCATTATCTTTGAGCATCTTAAGACCAAACAATGACAAGAATGTATTTTAAGATATCTCAGTGCAAGCTTTTTCCGGTTTAGACAGCTCTCAACACTTATTTTAATCTAGGACTAGTCTTAACATTCAAACGCTGTCTTGAGAAGCAGATTTGTCTCGTTTCAAAGATGTTGAATGTTCAAACTCAAATCATATTCAGGATTTATATCCCCCTTTGCACCTCTTTTAATCTTCATTTGTCACCATTTATGCTTAAAAGAAGCAGCAATCAATAATGAACACTTTGATTTAGTTATAAATCATTTTAGGCGATCTGTTTCTTTAAGACTTCTATAAATGCATAAATGTTTTAAAATTGCTTTTAAACTATATTTGTGTGTATTTAAGCACGGAGCATATTAATGTGTTGACGGATAATAAGCATTTTTTTAATAAATTGCAAGGTTTATGTTCTGCAAGCAAGTCTAATCTGCTTCTCTTGTTTTAAACACGCTAAATATCATGCCTTTTCAAACCCATATCATATTCAGCCAGGATTTTTACCTTTTTGTGTGATCCAACCTTTTTTAAGATGCTTTTTCGACAGAAATGAGTTGTTTTTAATGCATTTCTGTGCTCTTTTGAACTCTATTTCCATCTCGGTTTAAGCAAACCTGCTTCTTAAGTAAGTGTGTCTTGTTTTAAGATATTTATATCATGCTTGGGTCAGAATTTTAACCTTTTGTGTTTCTTGACTAAAAAGTATCAATTTATAGGTGAACTGTTACTTTAAGACGCTTTTATGCTCCCTTCCAGAATCATGTCAAACTAATGTTTTGTATTTGTGTCTTTTTAAGCGTAAACATCACTGAAGTGTTGACTTAAGCGTAATAGCATCTTAAAGAAACATTAGACCTTAAAACACAGAAGGTAAACATTCAAATTTATTATGATGATCAAAGAATATATATATATATATTTTTTTTTTATTTAGACAGGTCAGGTTAAATTGTCAGCATAAATCTGCTGTTGAAGCGCATGTTATTTTAAAACCTGTTTGATATTCAAGCCAGGATCTTTAGGTTTTGTTTTGTTCTTTACACTTAGCTTCCAGAATCACATCAAACTCAGGTTTCAATCCTCTTTTAATCTGTATTTGTGACTCTAAAGCACAATACCAGACATAAGGGTCAATGTATTGTAATTGAGAATTATACATCGTCTGAAATCCAGATAAATCATCTCTCCACTGATGTCTGGTTTGTTAGGAGCGGACAATATTTGTCTGAGAGACTACTTTTTAAATCTGTAAAACTGCATATTACTAATCAGAAATGTTTAGATATATTTATAGTAGTACATTTACTAAATATCTTCACAGAACATGATCTTTACTTAATATCCTAATGATTTTTGGCATAAAAGAGAGATGTATGATTCTGAGGGTTTCTGCAGATATAGCTGCTGTGCTCCAGGCTCAGACTTGTGTTGTGTTTTCTGTGATTATCTAGCGCTCTATGCAGATGGCCTGCTCTTTTAATGATCCGTCTGTGATTATGGCCGTATCCAGCCTCAGGGGTCACGCGGATAAATCCAATTTTCACCTACATTCAGATTTACGGAGTATCCCGTGCTCTTGCCCCCACGTTTTATGGCCAAGTAGACGGAGAACTAAAAGCAATTAAGCAGCGCGTTTGGCCAATTACCCGGCTTGTGATGGTCTCCAAATCAAATCTGTAGTTTTTAGGCCAGGTTCTCCCTGCTAAAGAGCCGGAGCTCTTAAATTGGCTCACTTGTCTCCTTGTCAGGTCTGAACTGGTGAACCGCGGGAGTCCACCTCCGTCTGCGTCCGGCTCTTTTAATGTCTCCGAGCTGAAAGGCAGCCTGTGGGAGTCGTTTTATTTAATGTAACTTTAGATCAGGGCTTCTCGCAGCTTTCGGGCCAAGCGTTACCTTTGATCGCATCAGAACATCCACAAAGTTGACTGTAATATTTTCTGTATTGCTTTGTTATGTCTGTCAGTCTTTGTCTCAGTAATGTCTTCCAGAAAGCAGTCCTAGACGCTTACTTTAAGAGCGAGCAGAATAACATCTTAGCTTTTTGCACGGACCAAAACCACACCACACGGCTGTATTACTGTAAAAGAAATCAGAAATAGTGGAAGAGGAATGTATCCATGATTAAATAAAAACTCTATAAATGTTTTGGTTCGGTAAGATTTTTTACAACTACATAAATAAAATAAACTATTAAATTAAAGTCTCCTAACAATGCAGCACTTCCTTGAAAATTTCTTAATATTAACTTATTTCTGTGATTTAAAGCCGAATTTTCACTATTTTTAATTAGCATTTTTTGTGTTTTTTTGTTACTCAAAACCTATAAATAACTGTTCTTTTGATAGTGTGTAATATTAGTTATAAATGTTAGTTTTTATTTTGCCAGCAGAAGTATATTTAATTGAATTCTATTTTTGCATAAAAGGCTTGTTTTTTTGTTTTAATTGTACTGTATGCTTTCATTTTACTTTATTTTTTAGAATTCAATTTCCTTTTTTGTAATATATCTGTGTGTACTGTGTATATTCATTATGTCTGTGTGTGTATAAATACACATACATTTATGTATTTAAAAATTTTTCATATTATATAAAAAATGAATATATATATATATACAAAATATATATATATATATATATATATATATATATAATGTATATATTCTGTATATATATATATATATATATATATATATATTCTGTATATGTGTGGATGTGTGTGTTTATAAATACATTAAATATATATCCATTTAATATATATAAATAAATTAATTTACATTATATAAATTATTTTGGATGTGTAAATTAAATGTATATGTATATATATATATATATATATATATATATATATATATATAAGAAATAAATAATATAAATACACACATACATGTATGTATTTACGAAAAATATGTACATATATACATATATATTATATATAAAATAAAATATAAATATAAATATACACAGTACACACTGATATATTATGTAAATAAAAACTATATTTACGTAATCCTTTGGATGTGATTTAATCATTTAATATATATATATAAGAAATAAAAGAAAAATATTATTTATATATAAATATGAAAAATGCTGCTTTTATTTAAAAGCTATAAGTCTTACTTGTCAGATGGCAGCAGAAGAATGTTTAATTTAATCTTAATTTTGCACGAAAGGCTTCTTTTCTTCTTTTTGCTCCACACTTTCCTTGAAGTGCAGGGTTTTAATTTTCCAGCGGCTCTGATCTGCCAGAATCTCCGAGCGTCTGTCTTCGGAGACGAGCTCTTGTGCCCCGGTCACGCTCGCATCCATCTGATTAGCTGGAGTTTTAATTAGCCTAAATGTCTACTGTAAATGGAATTGTTGATGACCTGAAATAGATTAGAGAGCCCTCAATTTGCCTTTAATTACGTGTGCGCTGGATGTCGAATTTGCCGACAGCATCATTGGCAGATGATTAAATATCAAATATCACTTTATGGGTTTGTTTGGCTTTTTGAAGTGTCGTCTAAGGAATAATAAGAAGCGGTGTGGTGAAAAGTTTTACAGCGAGAGCGGAGGATGTAATGACTGCTGTCAATTACTGACGCTCGTCTTCTGACGGATTTCATCGAATGTGACGAGAGATGAGGGTGATGTTGCTCTCTAGAAACGTGTCGAGAGAATATCCTGCCATTGTGTTTAAATAGAAGCGGCCTTCTGTAAAGAGAGAGTGCAGTCTGCATCCAACTCAAAATAAAATCATCAGGATCAGGATCTGGAGAAATGGGTCTCAGCATCAGTGGATGTGAATGGGTGCCGTCAGATCAGGAGTCTGATTAAAAACATCAGAATAATCCACAGCACTCCAGTCCATCAGTTAACATCTGGAGAAGACACAGATCAAACTGATCCAGCATTAAGAGGTTTTTAAATACAAGTCCATAATCTGAAGGAAGAGTTATTTTGAATTATGGACTAAAAGCGTCTTAATGCTGGATTAGTTTCATGTTTAGTCTTCTCCAGATGTTAACTGATGGACTGGAGTGCTGTGGATTATTCTGATGTTTTTATCAGACTCCTGATCTGACGGCACCCATTCACTTCACTGATGCAGAGACACATTTCTACAAACCTGGTGAAGAAACACACTCCTCCTGATCTCAGATGATCCTGAGGGTGAGCAAACGGTTAAATGTATAACTTTCAGTCGAACATTTTTTGAAAGGCATCCAAGACTGCATTTATTCAATTAAAAATGCATTAAAAATTCGAAATATTATTACAAGTTAAAATAAAATGTTAAACTCTGTCAAACTCTAATTTATTCCTGTGATCAAAGCTGTATTTTCAGCATCATTAGAAATCATTCAAATATGAAATCAGACTCAGGTGTAGTATCTAAAAACAGAAAGCAAGTTTTGAAGCAGAAGTGTGTTCTGTTGTCTCTTCAGATCTCCGGAAGCGGGCAGGTTGTGTTTCCTCTCTGTGTTTATTACAGGCCTCTTTGAGCCTCACCGATCGATAGAGAGGAAGCTTTCAACTTTCCGCTGGCATCGAGACCCTTTTTGGAGTTTTGATCACTTCTCAGGACGAAGCGATCGCGTCCATCGATGAGCAGAGCGTCACCTTTCGTGACTCGAGGATGATTGATATCGACAGGTTTGGAAGGAAGCGACAGAAAGCAGCGCTGCGGTTTCTAAATGTCACGTCTGTGTGTGATATGAGAGTCGTTCTTTAAGCTTCTTGTGTGGGATTACACCTTGAAAATCCCCGCTGGACAAAAAGAGGTGCGTGAAAAGGTCCCGGCGTATGGTGTGTGCGCGGATGGGCTCTTGGCCTTTAGGAGCCGCTCTCATTCTCACAGCGCTTTGATGAGCTGCAGCGAGATGAGCCTGTCTTACCCGTCAGACGTCTTCATTGAAATTAGAGAGCGTGTCGTGATTTAACCGTTTCCTTTTGCAGCTGCTTTTTTTACCGAAGCAGTTTACTCTCAAGGGCATTTAAAGAAGTGTTATTGTCGTTAACTAAAACCGTAATCAATTACGATAAATTAAATACTTGACATTACGTAGACATCAACTGATATGAAAATAAGGCGATTTCCTCGATATTTCGATGGTTTTGAGAAATGCATGGACTTCTGGGTTAATGTGTCAGAGGGTTGTGTCCTCCGCGGCCCACAGGAGGCGCTCTAAGATCGTGTTTTGACAGCAGGGAGCGGTTTCTGCAGATGATAAAAGCTCTCATTGATATGCAGCTCTGCTGGAGTAATATCAGTACAGTTTGATTTGATAATTGTTACTCTAACCTTTAGAGGTTCTCAGTGTGTTAGTGTGTGTTCGTAGTCGTGTAGACCCTCTTATTTACTGCTCTGTGTGTGTGTGTGTGTGTTTTCAGGAGCTGGTCATATAGTGGCCTGCCATGCGTCGTAAAGAATATATTCATTCTTTCAGTAATTGAATGAGCTGCGAGGGCTTTCGGGACGATTGAAAGTGTTTTCTTGCTGGCTTTTGAGATTGAAATGATTGGAGGAAGTGACATCATCATCATCATCTGCTGCAGGAGGCATAGGAGGTGCTAATTGTAATGTTGGTGAATGTCAAACTGGTGTTTTTGCTCACTTGAAGACATGTATTGTTGTGTTTGACGATGTTGTGCGTGGCTTTAATTCAGAGGCAGATAAATGATGATAGAAACGGCATTATAACTCATTTTTAATGGGGAAACAAAATAATAAATAATAGGAATGACTGATCATCCGGCTTCATCAGTGAAAGATAGATGAACGTCTCTGTGTCCAAAATACACCAAAAACTGAAAATAGCCAGTGCCTGTCTTCAGATAATTGTGTGTTTGTGAATTTAGTATTAAGTAAGTTTGGGCTCAATAACAGAAATTAAAGAAATTAAAACTTTTAATCTTTAAGGAGGCATTAAATTGGTCAAAAGTCATTTATAATGTGCCAAAATATTTGTATTTCTAATAAATGCTATTCATCTGTGAATCCTGAAAAATAAAATGCATCACAGTTTCCACAAAAATATTGTGCAATGTTAATAATAATCAGAAATGTTTCTTGAGCAGCGAATCAGTATATTATTATGATTTCTGAAGAATCATGTGACGCTGAAGACTGGAGGAATGATGCTGAAAACATATTCACACAGAAAACACATGTTTTACTTCCTAATTATATTTTTGATGAAATAAATACAGCCTCTTTGAGTAGAAGACACTTAAAAATAAATAAAAATCTTATCTTTAAGTACCAGTGTAAATATTCATGAAATTGATAAATTAAGACGAGACCCAGTAGTATAAAAAAAATTACTTACCTATCTGAAATATACACATGATGCATTATTTAATAAAATAGCTTCTAATTTACATAAATTTTGAGCACAAAACATCTAAACACTGGATGAAGTCGGTTTCAAAATCTTATTTAATTTTTTTTTGACACATTTAGAGTCAAACGTTTTTACAGAGGGAATTTTCTCATGTAGTCGCTCCAAAAATCAGAAAATACTTAAGACAGACAGAAAACAATACATTTTGGCATTTTTTGGGGTGAAATAAAATGATGTAAATTATCAAGCAAATTATATAAAAACAAGTCCTTCAGTAAAAACCTTTAGGATATAGACAGGGATAAAAATGTGTGTGTGTAAGAACTACTGAAGTGGAGAGATGTGGCTCATTTAGGAGAAAAAACTCATTTGGAGAAAACTTTAAAAATATTTATTGTAATTAGGATTACAATAAATTAAAATATTAAATATTGTACAGTAACATCCTATTTTGGGAGTTAATATTATGTATGTGTGGATTTTTTTTATTTTATTATTATTATTTTTTTTAAAGAATGATGTAAAATTAATTAAATAGATTTCTCTCATATTTCAAACATTAAGTGTCTTTGATCATATTGCTCTTATTATGGATTGCTATTGATTGTTAGACTAATAATATGATTTGAAGTGTTTTTAATACTGCTGTATAGTCTGTGGTCACTGGTTCTGGTAGACAGCTAGTTTAGCGTTCGGTTGTTTCTCCAGCGGAGAAGCTCATTAGCGGCGCTCGATAGCAGGAATAATGAATGGCTTTAATAAGCGCGGGTCGATGTGGTTAATGAAGGTGTGACAGACACTCGGCCGGCGTTAACGAGACGCTGAAGTCAACGAGGTCGGCCTCATCATTCCTGCGTCTAACAGGTGAAGACGGAGCGTGATCTCAGAGCGTCTTTGTCGTTCGGACGGATGGAGAGGTGACTCTGCAGAAGCGAGCCTCATATTTCCTCCAGCTGTGTTCAGGCCGATATGAGATATAGCACAGAGATGTGTAATCGATTAATGGTGCACTTAGGCGGGGTAATTAAGAGAGAAACGGGACGCATCAGGCGCACAGAGTGCCGTTCTTTATAAAGCTTGACCTGAGACGCTCGAGGACTCGAGGACAGTTGTGGAGCGCTTAACTGACTATAACCCGGCCAAGAGACGGGTCACTAGTGAGCGGTTAGTTAGTAGGGCTGCACCATTTGGAGAAAATTAGGATTTTTAGATCAATATGGCTATAAATTGAATATTGATATTATTAATTATTAGTTTTAATAATAGTACTATTATATATTTATATAATTTATATTTACATAATTATTTTTTTTATTTATATATATATATATGTATATATATATATATGTATATATGTATATATGTGTGTGTGTGTGTGTGTGTTTCAATATGGCTATAAAATATTATTTTTGACTACTACTATTAAATAGATATTAAATAAATTAAATAGAAATTATTTAATAAATACACTTGAAGAAATATTTATATTGTAATATTTAATTTTAATATAAAGTGTTTGAGAATAATTTGGTTATTATTATTATTCAATTAAAGCTATCAGTTTTATTTTCTGATTGTAATTTTATCTGTTCTATTGTATGTCAATATGGCTATATATATTTTTTTTTTTATTAGAAGTATTCATAATATTTATTTTTATTATTGCTACTACAAAAAACAAAACACAACCTAATTTTTGTTTTTACTAATTTAACTTTAAATAAAAATAGAAACAAAAATAGAAAATAGAAAATATAAAATATGAGTATTTAAGAAAAAGAAAATATTTAAATTTAATCAGTAAGAATGTAAATACTAATACATTCAAACATTTGAAAATAAAGAAATGAAATGATCAGCTGACTAATGATCGTGCAGCAGTAGTGTTTAGTGCATTAAAACTGTGTAATAATTATCAAATGTAATTGGCCAAAGCAGTGATCAAACATGTTTTTGGTGCTGGATTGAGCTTGTGTGTGTCAGTGTAAAGTCTCTAGTGTCTGCTCTGATAACACATGAACTTACTGCAGACTCATCTCCCATGATCCCCGGCCACTTCCAGCCTCGCTCGGCTCTCTTCCTCTGGAGACAGACTGCTGTCCTTATCGTCCTTCATCCCGCTCCTTCTGAGCGAGTGTCCGGTCTAACAGCAGTGAGTTCAGTCCAGACAAACAATATATCCCATCTGTACACTGCTTAGATTAAAACACCACACTAGTGCTCCTTCAGTGACTTACATAATACACACGACTTAAAAGTGCATGTACCACCATAATACACACGAAGTGCATTGGTAATGGCTAACATGTACTAGTAAGATTAATATACTGTAATTGTAGTTTTCATTGTTCATCATGCTACTTTATGTAGTTAACTAATATGAACAAACAAAACCTTATTGTAAAGTGATTTAATGTTTACAGTCACTGTATTTTATTTTTATGACAAAATAAGGCTGTCAGTAGATTTAAAAAATGTAATCTAATTATTTACATGTGTCGAATTGCATTAATCTAAGATTATTTAATGCTTTTTTTGCATTAGATGAGAAAGTATTAAGTAGACATTACAAATAGCTTTAGAAAGAAATATTGGACCATAAAAGAAATTATGGCAATTTATTTTTTACAAAACTGCTTTGATTAATTTAGCAGTGAAGTAAGCAGTTCACTCTCTCTCTATATATATATATATATATATGCTTTTGAATCATTGGTTTACACGATTAATTCAAAATGAGATTTCATTCAGAAACTAAACACATTTTTTCCTCAAATATCTTGAATTTTCGAGCATAGCTGCGTTTAATAATGCATTGTATTTGCATATAATATAGTGCTCTTAAATGATTAATTGCATAATAAATATATACAGACACAAACCTTTATTTTGTAAGTATTTGGAAAATGTTTACATGTCTTTATTTATATTAATATAATATATAAGTAAATATATTTAATATATTAAAGCAACCTATTTTTCTGAAATATATTCATGCATATTTCTATGCATAATAAATATACCCAGCACACATATGTATGTAATATTTTTAGATGCGGATTGAAACACAACGGTAACATGAAAACTAGTTTGAAGTGACGGATGTTTTTGTTTGTTGGAGCCGAAATGACTTCAGCTTTAATGTGGATCTCACAGATCTCAGATCAGAGTCACTCACATATCACCGGCTTTAACATACATATAAATATTTATCAGCTATTTGCATACAGTAAGTGAGCTAGGAGAGTTTCATGTCGTGTGGTTTGAGAGCATCATGTTTTTGTTTGAAGTTTCAGCTCTGTGAATGCTGCAGACTTGGAGAAGTTGCTCAAAGTCACTGCTTCCTTTAAGAAGTCCAGCTCTCGATACTAAACATCCCACTGAGGTCCACTGCCTGAGAACCGGCAGATGACTGGGCCTTACGCAGAAAAAAGCTGAAATAATGCTTTTGTTACTTTATTGATATCTGTAAAAAAAAAATTTTTTATATAAATACATAAAAAAAAATATTTTGAATAAAATATTAATTGGATCTATACAATATTTTTATCTTTAACTACTAAACTTAACACTATGGCATGATTCAAGTAATGTTTTCTTTATTAAAAACTGAAGAAAAAAAAAGTTGTTTTGAGCCTCTGCAAGTCTTAATCAACTCCAATTTTATTTTTAATAAAAGAAAATAGATTGTAACTCGTGTGATTCAACCAGCATTCTTTGTATTCAAACATTGTTACAGTTTAATGTTTATAGTCACTATAATTGGTCATTTTTATTTTATAAAAGTCATAAAAATATATTTTTTATGTATAAATATAAACAAATATATAATTTTTGTTATTAATTTTAATGTTTATTAAAGTGAAAATTTTAGCTTTTTGTTTAAAAAAAAAAAAGAATTAATTAAAAAACCTTTTCAAAGCTTCACATTAATGTGAGTTACCTGAGAACAACGGTCAGCCTGTTTGATTGTTGACCGGAGCTCTGTGTAAGAGCTGTGAGCTGGTGCTGGGCTGGAGTGATGCTCTGATGCTGGAGTGTTAATGTCCTGCTGCGCTTGATTGATTATCTAATGGGTCGTTACCACCGCTGGGATAAAAACAGCTCTTCAGAACCACAAATATTAGCTCAGTTCAGACACTGTGTAGAGTCTGAAGTCTGTTTAAAGGGATTTCATCATTCTCTCGTTATGTCCTCGGCCTCGTGTCGCTCCGTTTGAAGATGTTTAGTAAAACATTTTCTTATTAATGCAGTGAAAGCAGATGTTGAGCAGAGCTGTCAGATTTCAAGAAAGACATGAAAATTAACTGGTATGATAATCTTATGTTTTTTTTTAACTAAACATATATGATAACTTTGAGGTATTAATTTAAATTCATCTGTAATGAATTGTGGTTTTTATTTGTATGTTTTCTGTCTCTGTTTTCGTTTTAGTTAATGTTTTAATAATGTTGTGTCTATCATTGTTTTATCACAAGATGTTTATCACTTAAAAAAAATTAAGCATTTTTATTTTATTATACTCATATTGCTTCAAGTAAAACTAAGCAAACATGTGCCTTGGCAACTCAATTAAACTCAATAGTTAATTTTTTAAAACATAAAAAAACTAAATATTTCAGTTTAACTTCAGTTTTATTTTAAGAATATTTTTTTTACTGAATAATAATTTAAATGAAATACTAAAATGCTTGCAAGATGACATTTAATATATTTCTCCCTGGATGTATTAAAAAAAGAAAAAATGAAATAAAAATAAATAAATATATATGTATACTTTCTTTAAACTAAAAAAGAATGATAAAATTGACTGACTGTGTCTTAAACTAAACTTAAAAGCAGAAAATACTCTACAACATTAAAAACCTTAAAGGGGTCATACGGTGGTACATGCCCTTTTTTTTCAAGCTGTTTGGACTGAAGTGTGTGTTGGGAGTGTGTGTACACAGCCACCCTACAATCATAAAGATCCACAGGTAGTTTTATGAAATTAAAAGAAGAATAAGTTTCCCCTTCTGAAATCAAGCCATTCTCAAATGTATGTCGGTGTGAGGCCACACCCACAATAGTTGATTGACAGCAGCGTGTCACACAGACTGAACTGGTGTCTCACCTCAGACCCGCCCTGAGTGA
>JAUCNO010001994.1:0-15449 GCA_032353835.1 Enteromius viviparus
CATCAGTCTCTCTCTACCTCTGGAGGTGGAATATCAGGAGAACAAAACCTACAGCTGTGTGCTCAACAACCCCATCACAAACCAGACCACACATCTGGACATCAGCAGACTCTGTCAACCATGTCCAGGTACAGCAGTAGACACACAGTGGGGAGAAAAAAAAATAAGTCAACATTTTAATTAGTCAAATAATGGTTTCTTTGTCAGTGGGAAGCAGGGGATCACATCACTTTTCTTTCTCCACTGTATATATATTAGTTTACTGAACTGATGTCTCAGTTTATATGTTGTAGGTCAGACTGGAAGATTAATTTACATTAATATTTATTTTGTTCATTGTAGATCAGGGCCTATCCTTGATTCACAAGATGATGATTTCTGCTGCTGTTGCTGGTTCTCTGTTGATTGTAGCTGTAGTCAGGATCTTCTTCATCTGCAGGAAAACAGACCAAGAGGGCAAGTATTACCTGCTGCTGAGGTGATTCTTAGAAATATAAGTTAAAAAATAATTGACTCTGGGGCACTGAATGAATAGTAAAATAATGCACACCTGTAGTGGTAATGTGTTCATTACTTAATTATTTAAATTTAACGGTCTGTCATCAACCACACTTCAAGATATTCCTCCAAAGTGTTATATCAAGGCATTTGCCAGGCTTAACATGTTCTTTATTTCTTATTCATCTCATCACATTTCGAAGTCCAAAACATAATTTTTGAGCTAGTTAATAAATAATTGAGCCAATGAGCATTTATTGGAGAAGAGAGTGATATATGTGTGTGAATTACCTGAGTAATTTGTGACAATACTAATAGTGAAGCTGCACATTTAACCCAGCATGCACTGCTGCATGAAGCATTTTTTGATTGTTACCATTGTTGAGATTTGTATGCTGCTTCCTGTTTTTGTCTAACCAGAGCAGGCCTTATCCATTTTTGTATGTGTTGCATAGATTTAAGATTCATTCACCGTTTCTATTAAAGCAGACATTTTGCTGCCGTGCTTTTTCACAGAGTTGATTACAGAACGATTACATATGCAAACAAAATAATAACTAACAGTCACAACCCTGATCACTTCACTAAATAAAGGTAGTTGGCTGTCAAGCACTAACCTCTTTACATTTCTCAACAACACATGCAGTGGTACAGAGATAGATGTATTACAGGGGTCAAGGGTCATGAGCTCAACTAAAGCAAACACTGAACACAACTATGGTGGCATCATTTTTAACCAATAAATCATCAGCATCTGATCGTCTATAATTCTCAATAACAGCAGGTGTTCATCACTAATGCATAATCATCATTTAATTAGTCACTTAATTATCTCATTAACTTTAACTCTTTGAGGACTTGGGATTTGTCTCGAGACTCTCTTGTGTCTTGAAAGGAATGAGTTGGTTCCTCCTCTGGTGAAATCAGCTGCTGAGTTCATGGCTGGAACAAAAATATGGCAGGACTTTTACTTTCTGGCTCCTGGAATGTCCACCTCTGATTAAAATAAGGAAAAACAGTGTTGCAGAAAGAATGAAGCAAAAAGTCTCAGATATATCTTATTCACAGTACTGATGTTTTACACATTTGTCAACCAGTTCAGAGTGGCGAAATCACATACGCTGATCCAACCTTCTACAAAAGAAAAGCACTGAAGTTGGTAAGAAACTTTATTTCTGTGTATATATGTGTATTGTATAAGAAATAAATCTGATCTGGGTGTATATGTGTGAGTTCTAATACATGCTCAGTTATGTTCTTGATGACTAATATGAGATGTGAATGTGTGTTTGTGATTTCCTTTAGAGTGTTCAAGAGCAGGAGGATGTGGTGTACGCAGGAGTGGCTGTTAGACACTGATACAAATGTGATTCTGTTTAAAAACTACCAACTTTCTAGAATCAATAGGTCCTAAAGGGGGACAGCAGTGGTTTGTTCCATAAAACAAGCTTACCAAATAAGCCAGGCGTATTTCAGTTAGTTCCGACTATCTGCCATAAGCCTGGCATATTTGGTAAACTTGTTTTATGAAACAGGCCCCAGGAGTGCTGTATTAATGCAGCTATAAATGCATGTTAAATCAACACTGCTCAAAGTACAGTTGGTCCCACTTTAAATGGTGTTAAAGTTAATGAGATAATTAAGAGATTAATTAAGAGATGATTGATCATTATTGAAGACACCTGATGTTAACAAACAGAATCGTCAAAGAAGAAAATCGCTATTTGTATTTCAGCATTTTAGTGATCGGCGTTTACTTTAGTTGGGCTCTTGACCCTTGAATTTTACATTTGCTTGGCTGCTGTAACTGAATTATAACAGACAGACAAAGAGCATGACTTACCAGGGGGGTATTCCAGAAAGCTTAATTGGCTTACTTACCATTTGGTAAAACTTAACCTCTGGGTTGATTGACCCCAAACCTGCATAACGTGAGTATGTCGGTTCCAAAACACCCGATAAGAGTTAGTTTAATCAATCTTCTACTGGTTACACAGAGTTAAAGCGCGTACATAAAGACATTTTTAATGGATCACAGATTTCACGAGTCAAAAGGGAAAATGACAGTGAAAAAAAGGGAGCGGCATATTTTACAGAGGCGGAGCTAGAAGTTTTAATGCATGAGTATGAAGAATTGAAGCCAATAATAATTAATAAAAAGCAATACAACTTAAAAATAAAGAAAAAAACATTATGTGTGCTTATGTTCAAGTTAGTTCGGGTGGGTTTGGTTCATTTGTAGCCCTGTTATAAAAACAAAACTTATCGTCGTGGAGAAAGATGGGTAGAAGACGGACTTCGTGCCAGTGGAAACATGTCATTGATTGACTGAAAAATGTCAGAAATCAACATCAGTCTTAAGATTGGTTGTTTTATTCAGAATTCATACATATACATAATCTTACGGTTACTTAATGTAAGAGACATATGAACTAGAAAATTGGTTTAATTAAATGAAGATACATTACAGTGCTAGTACCCCACTGGCAAATATATATAATATAATCGGATTTATGGTTCTTTGACGGGATCCGGATCTTTGCAATCCGTTCAAAAGAACAGCTCTTTTAAAATATTTAGTGAGTTTTAAGAAGCCAGCTTGGGGGCATCTTAGTTTATCCCTGGAATATTCACTGGGAGGTATGATAAATTTATTATGGGGAGATTCTCGATTTGAATGTATTTGGGGAGGGTTTGAACTGTTTAATCTCTGATTTTGTTGATATTATTACAGACAGTTCAACAGATCCGTGACGCTGCGTCTCTGATTCATTTCCCTGTTGTGTAGTGACAGAAGAATTAACATCTGCGGATGCTGCTGCTTTGAGTGGGCCTTGCTTTGCCCTTGTTTTGTTTTTGTTTTGCTTTACTGCTGTTTTTGTGGGATTACATTGGGTTTTGTTTTGCCTTTTGTTTCTGTAAGTCATTTAGAAACATTAGTTTGACTGTTCGTTTTGTCTTATCCGTGGTGGAATGTGTGCAAGGAGTTATTGGTGTACGTGAAGGTGAATGCAAACCGTGATCTGATTGTTCGGTGAAGTTTGCCCAAAGTCCTTGGGGTGTCTGATTAATTTTTTTTTTATTTTAGTAAAGTATATTTGTCCTTTTTGTCATTTGTTCTGTATTTTTAGTTATAAGTAACTAACTAAAGTGTTTTGTGTTTATCATTCGACTCATTGTATGTGTTCTTTTGGGGGTTACGTGTGTGGGAGGGAAAATTTTGTACGCGTATAATTGTGATTTCCTATCGTTTCAGGAGCTGAGTGCCCGAGGCAGTGGCGAATTGGTGGTGTGGGGGGTCTTGTACACGAGTGTGAGTTGGAGTGCTGGTGATCATGTGAGTGTGTGTGTGTGTCACTTTCGGTGTGCTATGGAGGCCGAGTTGCCCTTATGCCCTGCTGCCAGGCCTCGGTTCCTGGACCAAGACTTCATATAATTGTACATTGTGTCTCGCTGTTCTCCCCTTTTACTACTTTTGTATGATTGATTTTATTATAATATTATATTAAACTTGACTCTTTCTGATATCCTTGTCTCCTGCCGATTTCTCGTATACGAACCTGTGTTGCTTGAAATTCATTTCAAATTTCCCTGGATGCGTTCCAGGGTGGTGTAGTCGTGCTACATTTCCAATTCAATCATCTCTTTAAATGCCCCACCGCCACACTTATAAGTAAAATAATACATTCATCTATGTTCTATCATAAATATGTTATATATCATATAACAATACAATACTTAGACACACCTACATAACTAATTAATTTGTTCCACAATACACGAAACAAAAAATGAAAATGACAGCTGCACAGTACGGTGTGGTCTTTTGGCTCAAACCCCCCCTCTCTCTCCTGAGCGGTATTGCCCATGACTGACGCCTCTGTTAAACAAATTCAAAAGTGCATAGCATTTGTGTAGCGTACTTCAAGGGACATAGCCACATGAGAGCAGTGTAAATGGACATTCATTTACCAGGGAGGAGGACAGCATTAACTACCAGCATTAAACTAACACTGACACAAACTTTAGGCAACTCTTCACCATCTTGCAATTATACAATACATAACTTAACGTTACCAAGCTCTTTCTTTCATAGGATAACATCATCATCATGAACAGTAACAGACATGAACTTGTTGAACAAAATAGCTTTACAGACTACAATAACACAACTGTGTGGACAAATTTCCAACATCTTACCATCATATTAAATTGATGCGATCCCCGACACAAGATAGTGGCGATGTTGACGTATGCTTAGAGGCCCCAAGGCATATCTAGTGAGTTTAGATATCTATGCAGTGTTGCCAACTATTTCTAATAAAAAGTAGCTAAACGTTGCTGGGTGATGTCACTCACTAATTTGCATATATGTGACGCCATCAAGACAAGCGTAAGCCCGTCTTGCCACTTGAATCAATAGGTGCATTCGAGATGCACTGCACTAGCCGGTCACCGGCTGGTGAGAGCAGTCCTTTGCAGTCGGGGGAGGAGTTTTCTTTTTTTGTAATTAGCTATAGGACATTTTTCAAATATAAGCAGTTTATTTAGTGTAGTGAAGCCTCTCACAACATCCATTAAAAAAACGGCCTCTGCTTGACCATTTCCCCCCCCCCAAACTTTAACTCTTATACAGTACGGATATATATTTACCATGTCGCCTAATCATCATTTTCATCATTAATGTTTTGTTGGAATGTCAGATATTCCATATAAAGATTGATAACATACAGGAACTTTTTAAAGAAAAAAACTCACATTGTGCTTATAATCTGACCAATGAGAATAAAGCGTGTCGTCATCAAGGCTTTCGCAGCCGATTCTGAGCAACTCCAGTGTCTGACCTGTGCGACTGCTCTCGTTCTGCTCTCACGGTACTTTGATGGCACATGTGATCGAAAGCTCATAGTTAATGTGATGATATCATCTTGGATGTCTCGTTTGATCTCGGATGTTTTAAGCAACGAATGAGCCCCAGGTCAGAGTTTTTTTTTTTATAGTATATGTATAGTCAGATGGTTAACTGTTGCATAGCTCTGTTGTTGTTTTTCATACTCTTGCATTGCTATATGTTAATTTAATCTTGAGGTCGTGCCAGACACATTTCACTCCACTATATGTTCACACATGTAGCAGCATGACGATAAAGCTTGACTTGACTATTATTTTATGACCTTCATGTTCAAGTGAATGTTAAAAAAGGTCAGTAAATACGAAATGTTCCCAAATAAAAGACAACAACACAAGAACACCAACATGAGTTTCTTTACAGAAACTCATGTAACTTTCTACAAGGAGAGAAAGATTGTAGCATGGTTATGATGGCTTATCGAGGTGTTTCTCACGCTATCTAACTCCAAATAACTGCCTATTATCTTAAAAATTAAACATTAACTATGAAAGGCGTTTCATAAAATACAACCACTGGCCAGATTTCAGAAAGTAAAACGAATGCGTTAAAATCCCAAAAACTGGGCTTCACAGCTGGAACTATGGGCCGCTTTAACAGTGGGATCTCTGCCATGTGTCAAAGATGTGAGACTCTTCTTCATTTGTTCTCATGTAGCCCAGCCTTAGAGACATACAGTAAGTATGTTATTGCAACAATTCCTGTTGATCCTGATCCTAAAATTTGGATACAAAGTGATATCAGTTCACTTTGCATCATTTAGGCTATTTTATTTTACTTGCAAACGCTGCAGCTAAAAAATGCAAATCTGAGAAACTGTAAATGTAAGGAAGCTGTCACTGCCTAGTGCCACAGACCTTGACTTCATCAAGTCACTGCCCTGTTGAATCCCACCTTTATGAGATCATTTCTTTCTTCTTTTTTCTCTCCCCTTTGTCGCCAATTATTGGGCATGCATGGCTAGTTTAGCGTAATTTTTACGTGCTGCAGTCCTTCTGTTCTGGTGACTACTCTTCTTCCAAAGTAGTAGTGAGCGTGAAGTCGCTGAACTCTCCTTCTAACTCACACCTCCAGAGAGCCAAGAGCACTGATACTTCACTTAAGTTTTTCTTCTGACCCCGCAGGGGCACTTATTTAAATTACCTGTAAGTGCAATCAACAATATAAACAACAACAACAAAAACAACCTGCAGATAGGTAGGAAATGAAATTACTACAATAATAATATCCATCCGCTCACAAGGTAAACTGTGCAGGGCTGTGGCCCTCCAGGAACTGAGCATAAGACTAATGCTGATCCGTCAACATTCAGAGCAGAATTAGCTGGAGTATCAGTCGTGCTTCTTGAGAGAGTCAGATTACAGTTATCGTTTCAGGAATACAAGCAACCATTGAATCAGGGGAACTGTTTAATTACATGCGAGTATAATTATATATGCTATACCTTTTAGGTAACCTTATCTGTCATCTCAGTCCACAAAGCTATCTTAACAATTGGGCCAATGCTGCTTAAATTCCTGCTTCTCAATTTTAACCTGAGTGAGACCTTTGAGCAGCGCACTGAACTCCCATCTTTTCCCCGGGCTGCTCCGGTCTGTGTTTGTTCACTTCTCACGGTTGCATTTGTTAAACATATGTCTTGAACATACATATTATTTATAGGCTAAATATAATTCTAAAACAGATTTATGAATCATGATGAACGCAGTGCAGTATATGCACACGGGAAGTACAATAAATCACAATAAAAGTAACAACGCAGTGTAATAATAACAGCAAAAGCCTGTAAAGTTTACCACATGGTACACTGGGATAATTACTACATGCATAAACTCAAATATTCACAACAAAAATAAGTCTTCCTTTATTATCCAGCTGTGCAACAGAAAATCACCTACCAGACTGCAACGTGAATCTAAGTCAAGTCCTAATTTCCACATCACATGACTGTCTGCTAAAACAAGTTCAGATTACTCCACAAACTCTTGAAGAAAGACAAATTGAAAAAACTTATTTACAGGCTGTACTTCTCTTTTGGATCCATTGCAGTTGATCTCTCATCATGTGTGAACAGTTCAAAGACTTTTTTGTCACGTGGCAGGTTTTACTAGCCACAAGGCATCATTACTATTAATATGGAAGGGTTCATGTAGCAACCAATTGTTGATAGATTATTAATAATTCATAAACTGATCAATGCAAAGACACTTTATTTATTTATTTAAGTGTAACATTTTCATTCTTGTTATTATAGTGTAAAAATAGTGTTCTATAATTTCTTATTTTGTATATATAATATAAAATATTTAACTATCAAGTGGGGGAAGGGCCCCTGAGGAGTGAAATTTTATTTTACTTTAAATATAATTTTAAGATCACAATAAATGTTGTTAACTAATGTTACTAATATATTAGTTAAATGCATTAGTTGATTGATGTATTAAGGGTACTTCGGTCAGAACCGACCGGAATTTTTAAATAATTTTTTTTTTTAAATCGTAGCTTCATCGGAATCGGAATGGGACAAAACTTAGGGACTTTTATGGTACTTGGTATATGAACACAAAAAAATTGGGGACAGGATTTGCAAAGTCTAAGTGGTCATAAAAAAAATGTCACACTCGGGACCTTCGGTCAAAAATGACCGGCCATAGGAAATGAATGGGATATTGGCTAAAATATGAAAATACAGAGTTTTTTTGTGCATACAACCTACAAATCAGCCACAATCCAGAAATAAAGCACACACCAGTGAAGGGGTGACTCTCTAAAACATCAGTAGTGCAAAACACTACAATACACTCACACACACACACACACACACATAGGGAAATATGAGACTGTAACAGAGAAATGTGAGAATATGTGAAATAAAATCAATGAATCTAACAAACAATCTCTCTTGAACACACACATCAAAGGATATAATTCTTCCCTAGTAACCTGTATTTTAAAGTAAAACTGGCGCATAAAATTAAAAAATAATCTCATATGATATATTAAAATCCGCAACCTGAAAAGGTTGTGAAAAGGTCATTTGTTTTTGGAAAAGATCAATTTTATTATTTTACTTAATAAAAATATTTCCTTGGACCTTGCATTTAACTGTGTAATAAAGTTCATTGCTCAACAAAATGAATGGACCAGCATGGCAGCTGTTGTCATTAGAGAACAGGTTCGTTCTTGATCTCCACAAAAGGGTGTGTGTGTAAAATGCTAGTAACTTCCTGTTGGTTTTCACATTCCAGATCATTTTAACTACATCACAGACCTGGTAGACCAACTGAGACAATCAGTACCGGAACCAGTAAAGAAGGATGCATGGTACAACTGTACGGATGGGGAACATGGACTCTCCAAACTGCCATACCATACCTGTTTTGCTTATTTCGCTTGTGCTCTTTTATCTGATAATATTAATACTGCACCTGACTTCATTATGTTAACAAAAATTCACCCCATATCCTGATGTCTTTTTGAGCCAGGTAGGGAGGACATCCTTAGAAGAAGAGGAGAGCAGGGAGCAGGGGGACATAAATGACTATATCTGTCCTGCACCTTCTGATTTACAAACTTTTTTTAGATTACCACCCACAACAGAAGACCAGAAATCCAGCTGTGCTGAAGAGATTCATCTGTAAGGAAGGAACCAGCAGGAAATGGCTCACATACTGTGGGAGACGTCATTGTGTTTGTATGGCGTTTGGGAAGACTGATAACAACAGCACATTCATTACTGGAACGTCAGATTGGAGACATGTTCACCAGCGCATAGAGGAGCATCACCATACATGTGGTTCAGCTGGCTTGGCAGTTGTCAGTTGCTTCAGTTGCAGCTATGAACCACAGTAAGCGGTGTTCAAAAGTGTGGCTTTATTTCACACTAAAAAAGCCTGGGTCGGCACAGTGTAACACATGTGACAAAATGATATCTTGCATGGGAGGATGCACTACGAATATGACGAAACGCCTGCATGATGTACAAATTAAGGAGTGTAGCGTGTTTGACGTGCTGCGCAGGTCCACTGTCTCTCGTCCTCCTCGGGCTACCCTGCGCAAACCAACGTTAATAACGTTACCTCGTCACAACAATCAGGTAAGTGATTGTAGTTTCACAATAAAGCGCTTGACCAAACTTGGTGAACAACAATGATACTCCAGCCCACAAAGAATCGGAATTGTGAATCGAAAAGAACCAAAATCGAAAGGAAGAATCGGAATTCGGAATCAGAATCATTCAAATCAAAACGATGCCCAACCCTACGCGTGACACGCTGCCATCATCTCCAGGCAGTTTATGTGTAATTCTCTGTCCTGCTTCGACCCCCGGCCGGCGGCTGGCGAGCCCTCGCACAGCGCGCCCATCCTGTCTTGGAGGCGTCTGTGAGGAGGACTCTCCTCCTGTTCATCACATAGAGAGGGATTCCTTTTTGCAGCCAGCGGATGTCCTTCCACGGGCGCAGCGCCGTTACACAAGCTGCACAAGCTGCATTCACTCTGCACGCTGCAACTTTTTTCGCCCGAGACGCCAAGCTCGCGGCGGCACCCGTTGTTTTAACCAGAACTACAGGGGCCTCATATGAAGGAGGCATAGCTGCAGGACGGGTGAAGCTGCTGCCATCAACCCAAGCATTCTCTGGAAAGCTTTCAGACTGCATCTGGGGCCGGGCTCGAAGGAGGTTGCGCTCGTTCGAATGTTCGCGGCTCGCTCTGGAGAGAACGCTGCTCTCATCCGCTCCTCATCCGAGTCGATCACTGTCCCCAGAAAAATCTGTTGGCTGGGTAACAGCTTGCTCTTTGCGATGTTTACTCTGAGCCCCAGTTGATGCAAGTGGTTGAGTATAATTTGTTTGTGCTTCTCCGCTTCCCTCCGTGATCTGGCTTGAACGAGCCAATCGTCTAGGTTCCGACGGTGCAGATGGGGCGGGGTCATCCGAGCCCAGCAGCTCACCCACCTCGGAAGCAGTCAGCAATGCGTCGTCCCACATCTCATCGTCTGCTGCCCCGAAGGAAACCAAGTCACTCGCCGAAGCGAGAACACGGGTCACGCCATATCACACCACCCTGCTGCCGTTGGAGCAGAAACATCATGCCAGGGGGTGTGGTCGACAGCCTTGCCCATTGGTTAAAAATAAATCCCCTACACAGTGGCCAATACCGTGCAGTTTTAGTAAATAATAAAACAGCGTTTTAGAATAGGCTTCAGTTAGCAGACGCAGTACGAGTGAAATGTCAAAAGGGCCATCTCATATTTCTCAAAGCCAACCTGCACTAAAGACATTGGTGTTTTGTTAAACATGTTTATTATATAAGTTAAGACTTTTCCCTTTATTAATGTTATATGTTTATTATATACAAATATGTTAAGACTTTTCTCTTTATTGAGGTTATTTGATTTGTTTGCTGTGGTTGTGTTCAATTAAAGTTTTATTAAAATATTCAATAATAGTAACTGTGTATTTTTTTTATGAAAAATAAGGAATTATAAAGTTGCATACCAATACACAAAACATTTGCAAATGATCAATTGGGCTAAAATAGAAGGCTCTGAGTGATACTAAATAAAGAGCCATTTATGAGCCATAGGGAACCTCGTTCAGATTGAAAATTGTGTAAAGAACTACTGATGATAGATCATGCCAATCATGCTAGAAACATGCTAGCAATATGCTAATAAATTACTAATCATGCCAGCATAATGTTATCTATCTATCATATGACTTTTTCTATCAATCTATTTATGTATCTGATTATTTCCATCTATCTATCTACAATCTGTAATATAATCTTTAATTCTTTGTCTAGACAAACTTTTTTATCTAGTTCTCCGAGACACACAATCCAACGTGTTTAAAATTGAACTGGAAATTAGGTGCTGGGCGTCCGGTCAGAGGAGAACTGGACCCAACTAAGCCTGGTTCTCACAAGGTTTTTTTCTCCATTCTCTCTTAAATACAATTTATTTTATTTAAATAAAAGTGACTTGACGAGTCGGGTTAATATGGATGTCATTTAAAGCAGAACAATAAACTCTGTAGGTCTGTTCACTACAAGGACAATGACGATAAAGATATAGTTCTAAAAATCTTTCTCAGTATTAATGAATAGCAGATAAACAGAAAATAATTTTTGCTGGTGTGGACGCTACTATAGTAATGTTTATAGTTATTGCTCTTATTTATTAATTTATTTTCAACCCATTTTAGAGCTAAAGACTTTACTCTACTGAACAAGAATCAGTGTCTCTGTTCTCATTAAAGGAATATAAGACATCTGGAGTGAAATGGTTCTGTTTTCCTGGAGCAGTAACAAACATCTATGAGCGTCATCCACCTCCGATCATCACCAAACATCGGAGATCCTAACCCTCACACTGGTTCACCAACACAACACAAGACTGCTTTTCTTCTGTTGTCTTCTTCTGCTTTTCTTCTTGTGCAGGTGTGGCTGTGTCTGCTTGCACATGTGACTTTTCTATAACGATTTAATTCTACTAACAACCGGTTTAGAGGCCTTCACTTTATTGCTCTACTTTATGTCTGTCCCAGGCAGGAGTTTAAGAATTCAGATTGTACTTCCTAAAAAATAGCTTGTCTTAAAACTGCGGGCACTTAGGCCTCCCTCAATCCATTTAATTAAAACAATACTATAAATTACAAGCAATTCTATCAGGAGGAAGGTAAACCGAGAGGAAGCTAAATTATGACCTTGCAGCGCAGGAGCATTTTCAGCCACGGCGCATAAATCCCTGACAAGAAGTGCTGACATGTCAATCACCGCCGCTTTCCTCCGCATTCAGACGGAGTATCGTGAGCGAGCACAGCTTTCACGGCCGAGAGGATTTGGAGATCGGGTAATGACTGAAACTCGTCCCACAGAGGCCGTTTGTTTGACTCGGACAGGTAACCTCCAGAAGCCTTTCATCACACAATTCTCTCCACCTTTTCTTCTTCTCTTTCCTCATGTCCCGCTCACACTTTCTTTCTCTCAGCAGCATCGTCTCTGAGTCCCTGGAGCAGCAGATCCAAGCGTGACTGACAGGAAAAACCTCTCTTCAGACCGGACTAATTGTTTTTGATGAACACTAGACAGTAAGCAGGAGGAGACGTGTGTGCTTCAGACCTCAACACAAACACACAGCAGCTTTGCCAGCTCTCAACTCAATGGAGGCGCTCTGCTAACCCCAGTACACACACATCCATGCTTAGACCGGCATAGAGAGAGCACAACACACACACGAGCACATGACACTGAACCTCAGGAACAACACACACACAACACTAATGACGTGACACACAATCAATCACTTTAACTTATATAGCCAAAACCAAACCAAAACCCCTTCCATGAGAGAATGGAGAAAACAAAACCTTGGGAGAAACCAGGCTTAGGCGCACACACACACACACACACACACACCGTGACTCTCAAACTCACTGCAGCAGCTGTAGTAAAGTCATGATCTTCATCTTTGGATGTGAAAGCTCAAATCTCTCAAATTCCATCCTTCAGCTGGATGTGAATATAAAGCAGTGTACAAAAGTCAAAAGTGTAACGGCACATTAGACACTTCACACAAACATTTGGTCTAAAACGGATGGCTTTAGTGTACTTTAATAAGTTCTAAACAGTTCTTCGGCAAATCTAAAGTACATTGTGTGTGTGGATCCGTCCAGGACAGAGAGACAGCGTTCCTGAACACCTGAGCGGATCTGAATGCTGGAGAACACTGAACCCTCACACAAAGGTTTCCTAGGCAACCCCACTCAGGTTGAGTCGAGAGGAAGAACAATACAAGCAGCTTCTTACACATAAAAGGATTAATTATTACCCACCGTCCCCCAAGAATAGAAGTAGAAGGAGCGAGAGGAGCACTGAGCACGAGGAGGGCCCGGAATAAACTCCTGCCACAACGACTTATTAGGATTCCAAACATGACTGACAAACAAAAACTCCTCCCAAACTTTGGCATAAATCATGCTAATCAACAATCAGAGTGTTTCTGCTGCTACCGCGGGCGCGTGAAGGTGCGAGTGTGTTCGTGTCGAGGGGCTGCTGTCGTCTTCTGCTGGTAATTGCTGGATTCCGCGGTCCGTTTGTAGCTGCAGCAGAGAGTCTAGAGAGGAGAAGTGCACACAGATGGATATTAATATCTGTCTCGCTGCTCTCCTCAGCGCTGCAGAGACTGTTCACTCAAATCGCTCTTAAATATCTGGTTAGTTCATTGCTGTAAACCGTGCCGGACAAAGTACTGCACTACAATCAGTGTAATAACCAACTAGTTAGTGTTACCAATATTTGTATTAACTAACCAAAGTATTAAGGTCTTACATTTTGATGTTAAATCCACTATTGTATTGTTATGTATTGTAGTCATCCTCCAGGGCTGAATACCATGTGTTTCCCCAGAAACCCGTGACATAGCATCACTTCCTCAACACTGGCTATAATGTGTCTCGATACTGATGCTGTATAAAAATGATTTCAGTTAAATCCCACAGTGTGTATGTTTGAGGTCAGGGAAACCTGCATCTCTGGATAATGAGGCTTGTTGCTGCAAAATGTGTCACAGTAAACTAATCTGTTCATCGGCTGCTCCAAAGAGTCTCTGTATTAAAGGAGCTCTACAAGCACTCGACAAAACCACACCAAGCAAATGCCAAAGTGAAGACGCTTCTGTCTGACCATTTCAAAACAAAGGCATTTTTCCTAATGCTATACAGATCATCTACCATCTACTTTATTAAACTGTGATTTTCACTGCTTTTACTGATGTCTTTCTTCTTCAAATATACGTAATAAAAGAGCTTAACACCTGTTCATACATTCATCTTCTCAATCATGAATCGCCCCTGAATTAGCTCGCTAACAAAAGAACTGTTGTGTAAACACTAACCTGATCATACAGCATTCACAACCACTACTGTAGTGTGAACCCACTGAAAGCTTGTTAGATCGCATCAAGTTCAAATACATTAACCGGCCACATTTACACTGCACATTAACTGCTTCCCAGTTAGTAGGGTTAAAACGCTTAGTTGACTTTATCAACGACATTGACCATAAAACAAATGTCGACAATGTCCTCTTTTGTCTATTATTAACTCATCATTGCCATTAGGGTATGTCCCCAAAGCCTTTAAACTGGCTGTTATTAAGCCTCTCGTTAAAAAAACGCAATTTGACCCTAAAGATTTAGCTAATTACAGACCTATCTCAAATTTCTCAAACTTTTCTGTCAAAGATACTAGAAAAGGTAGTGTTCTCACAATTATATTCCTTCTTAGAGAAAAATGGTATCTGTGAGGATTTTCAGTCAGGATTTAGACCGCATCATACTACTGAGACTCTGCACGTTTGATAAATAGACTAGATAGAGACATGGTGTTAGCTGTCACTGTTATGCTGATGATACTCAGCTCTATATTTCTTCTAGTTTGGGTGGGTTTGGTTCATTTGCTGCCCTGTTATAAAAAAGTATAACTTACCGTTTTCGAGAGAGATATTGTGACATATCACTGGAGTCAATTGGATCAATTTGCAGCGTTTTAATCGTGGTCGTACAGGCAGAATTCGGTTACACAGGCAGACAGAGTTAGACAGGGCTAGGCAGTAATCACAGTAGATAATCCAGGCGGAAGGTCAGTGCAGGCAGCGAGAATCAAAGTCCACAAAAGGTGCGACTTGTGACAGACGTCGGACGTCGGTGACGATTAGCCTGGTTGGTGAGTCTCCTGACGGCGCTCTGGAAATGAACATGGGCGGCCTCCCAGGTTTGCTCGCTTCGGTGTAACCAGTGGTCGACAGTCGGGAGAGCGGAAGGTTCGCCTGACCAGGGGAACAAGGGAGGCTGGTATCCTAATATGCACTGAAAGGGGGTTAAGCGAGTAGAGGGCTTTCGGAGGGAGTTCTGTGCGTATTCCGCCCAGAGAAGGTACTGACTCCAGTCATCTTGATGTGAGTGACAGTAAGTCCTGAGGAACCTGATGAGCTCTTGGTTCATACGCTCGGCCTGGCCATTAGACTCTGGGTGGTAGCCGGA
>JAUCNO010001995.1:0-15428 GCA_032353835.1 Enteromius viviparus
GGCCCATCTTATATCACACACAAAGTGAAATATATATATATATATATATATATATATATATATATATATACACACATACACACGATATTTGATGAATTTAAGGAATAGCATTTATTTGAAATGATAAAGGCATAAATAACAGATTTCTGTCAATTTAATGCATTGTTGCTGAATTAAAGCATTAACGTCTTAAAAAAATCTTTCTGAGACCAATCTTGTGAAGTGTACACTTGCTATCTCTGTAAAATCTTAAGATATGGTTCCTCTATGATCTAATACAGACAGATGGTCGAAGATTTCAGCATAAATATGCATAAATTCTCCTCTGACCTCTTCTCCTTGGCACTAGGTTTCCAACCAGTCTCTCCTGACAAAAACAAACAAGTGAGTGTGTGAGAATGGAAGATATTTGTATGTGCATTATTGTTGATATTAAGACATGAGCGCACACTTACTGATGCCTGGTATACTCTCCACAGGAATCTGCCGCACACCCTCTTTAAAGCAGGTGAGACCTGGGTACACTTTCCTGATTTGATTCTGTTTCCTTTCAATTAGTTTCTTGATGATCTACAGCAGATGACAACAAACCCATAGTCGCATAACATTAGCCTGGCTGTCTTAATAGAGCAGACAACTTGACCAAACGTTAATTTGTTCAGTCAATTTGAGATATTTTAAGATATATCAAATAAGTGAAAACAACAACAACAACATACAAACAACTGGATAAACCAACACAAAGTATTTTTCTTCGGCAGCAGGGAAAATCTGTGCACTCTCACCTCTTTCTGTCTCTTTATAATGTGCGAGAGTTCGGTGTAGGGTATTCTGGGATTCAGCTCACACTCCATTAGAGTAGCTCCCTCATAGTCTTTGATGTAACCAAGGTATCGGCTCTTCGGCACTTTGATGTCTTTGGAGAAGCCCTACCGACAAAACGAGGGTTCAACAGGTGAAGCTGCGCAGTGGGAAAACAAAAATTGAAAAAATGTCTGCACATGAGTGGATGGAGCTGTACCTGTTTCTTGAAGTAGCCGATGGCGTATTCGTCAGCATAGGTGAGGAAGTACAGAATGCCATGCTTGATATGGTACTCCTTAAGATGATTCATCAGGTGTGTGCCATAGCCCTGAGCATGCACACACACAAAATTATATTATATATAAATAAAAAAAACACATAAAAAAAACCACATAATTCACAAAATACAGATTTAATTAATTTTTTTCTCAAATTCCATTGGCTGCTTTAAAATAAATAAAATAAAACGGGAATGTTGCTTGAGTTTGAGACACAGAACAGTGCCAACCTGTTTTTTTCCCCCAAAACATTGTTAGATGTCAGTGTTTCCTGTCATAGCAGTGCAAAAATATCTAGAATATTCGCTATTGAACCATATATTGTTATTATTTTAATTTTGTATTTAACCTCAGAATGATCTTTAAAGTCTGCTAAGGTCTGATTTTGGGGTGGCTATACTTTTAAATGAAATAATTTTAATCTTAAATCAAGTGATCTGAAACCCTGCCTGCTTTAATTGTATGAAAATGATTAACTAAAAAACATTTAGTAAATCAAAAAGCAATTAAATTAAATTAGTTGCATTACTTTAATAAAGTAATTATAATATTTACACTACTCACATTTACAATAAGGTTACTTGTAATCACATTTCCAAAGTCGTCCTCCCAACACTGATGGCATGCCACATAATAAATCTATTATTTAGATCCATATTCTAATAATAGTATTGTTCAAAAACTTTCGACACGATACCTTGAGTTCGAAACTGGTTCCTAAACAATACCTTTTTTTGTAATCAATTATATGAAATCAGTTTTATTAAAATTACATTATCAGCTTTTGACATTTATACAGACTCAAAACCTCATCTTCTGAGCCACTGCACGGAAAAAACTTTTTTTTATTAGTCCATGTAAAATAAAAAGAGCAAACTTACTTCAATGCATTCTGACACTGCCTTATTTTTAAGCACGATTCACTGTGAAATTGTTATAAAAACTCTTCAATAAAATCTAAACTTTGCTAGAGTAATTTAGCTTCCATCAAGTGTGTCTACATACCTTGACCTGCTCATTTGAGGTGACCGCGCAGAAGACAATCTCTGTGAATCCCTGAGTGGGGAACATCCTGAAGCAGATCCCTCCAATCACACGCCCATCTTTAATCAGAGCCAACGTCTTGTGCTTCCTGAGGTCACACAGAGGACACAGAGAGTCATAAGAGACTGAGAGGGAGGCTAACGAGTCATAAAACCTGACAGCTAACGGTTGAGGAAAGTTGAGGAAAAAGGGTTGTTGTGGACTTACGGGTCAAACACAAGACGTGTGATGTACTCTTTGGGCATGCGGGGAAGTTGATGGGAGAAAACATTTTGCAGGCCCACGAGCCACATTAGAATCTTCTTATTGGACTTCTGAGAGAGAGAGTTACCAATGACATGGAACTCAATGATGCCTCTCCTCTCCTCCAGACGAGCCGTCTCGTCACGAGCTGCGTTTGCAGACAATAGGCTAGTCTGGGAAACCAGCAAACAAATCACCATTCATGAAACTAGAAGATCATTTTTGGACTCTTTCATGTATAAAAAAAAAAAAGAAAAGAAAAAAATATCACAAAACACAGGACATTCATGCTGATGAATGAACCTCATGCTAATGTTCAAGAGATGGTTGACCCAAAAATGCAAAGTTGATGAACATTGACTACAAGATGTAGAAAAGTTGTTTTTTTCATCAGAAATGATTTGGATCCTCTGCAGTGAATGGGTGCCGTAAGCTCTCTTTGTGAGCAAGTGATGTAACTATATATTTTTCTGATGAATAAGTCAACTCTTCTACATCTTAAATGAATTCATTCATCAAATTTACATTTTTGGGTCAACTATACATTTAAAGGGTGTGATGAACTCTGACCTCTGGCCCCAGCATGGCAGCGGGGTCTGTAATGGTCTTCATGACTTCATTGACCAGTTCCATGGGGATGTCGCCCATAACTCGGATCCGCTTGGCATCCTCCAGAGTCAGTGCCTCAGGAAGCTTTCTCTTCTCTCCTGAGACAGAGTATCACAGTGAGTGCCATGATCTTACACATCATTTACAATTCCGATGCATAAATGCTTGTGTACATAACTTGAATGTCAAAGTACAGGGTTCACAGTGGACAATAAATAAATCAGCAACTGGACCTTCTTACCAGTTACAGGTTCAGAGGAAGCCACGTCCAAACCAGAAACACCCAGAGCAGAACCACTGCTGCCTTTACTGAGAGGAGAGCCAGACACAGAGACTGGACTCAACACTAGAACAGAACGAAAAAGAGCTTAAAAACATGATGACTGAATACTTTGTCACTTTAATCAAACCGACAAGCTCTTTTGCACTATTCATTATCTGCACTATTCACTGGTTTACACTAAAATCTGCCACTTTATCTTTTACTTTCCATATCTGCATATTTTTGTATAATTGTTCCACGATTAGTGTTATCGGTAGGGTCTGAGAGTAACGCAATTTCAATTCTCTGTATGTATGCGCTGTATGTGTGGAAGAATTGACAAAGCAGACTTGACTTGACAGTCCAAAAATAATGCTAGGCCTCAATGCATGTGATCACACAGGAAGATGAATTTTTGTGTTCTGTTGGCACTACTTATTTTAAGTATGCTGAATATGTGCCATGGAAAATGTTCAACGCATTTTAAATAGATATGCATTTAAGTTAGCCTAAATGCTCATCCCTAATAACCACCTCAACAGTCAACACACACCTGTTTGATGCCCCAGCTGTGTCCCCTCTGAGGCTGGCATGGTGAAGTCTGCTTCCCAAATGGGTGAGTTCTCGCCATAGATTTCTTCTTCCAACATGGAAAGAAACCTAGTACACACACAGACACACAAGTATTCTCAATTATACTCTGTAAACGTGATGGTGTCGGAGTGTGTATTGAGACGGTATTGTGTCTCACTTGGGGAAGTGTGTGAGGATCAGAGTGCGTTTCTCTGGTGGGAGCTTGTCTTTCTCCACTCTGAACTTCTCCAGTAACTGTCTGCGGGTGACAGTAAAGATAGACTTCAGCAGACTGCGGCCGAACACCTGACAGGTCTCGTACCGGGGCAAGCTGTCATTACTCTGAGGAACATGACAGTAACAGAGCCACCTGAAACACAAAAACAACAAAAAATATTATTGGATTGTTTCATACATACATATTTTTCCACTTTTACACTATTGCTTAAAAGTTAAGGGTCACTTTGATATTTTAATGTTTTTGAGAGAGGTCCCTTTTAATATAATCAAACCTACAGTAAAAAGTTATTATTGCAATATAAAACAACATTATAAAAAAAAAATGCATTATATGAGATTTTGAGTCCGATGTTGCAATGAGGTGTCTGGGAGACAAATTATTTTATTTTAATTATGAAATTTGGATTTAAAAAAATTAATTGTTCATTTTATTTGAAAAATTTCCAAAATTAAATTATGACATACAATGTAGCATTTCAAGAGTGCAACTGATCATCCTTGATCATCCTTATTACAGTGAAACTTACAGCATTTGTTAAAGCATCTATATGGATATAATTCACAAACAATATACAATGCACACCTAGTATAATCAACTTTGTAGGCAGCCGCATCCTCTTTCTGGGCCCTCTGACGAAATTGTGACGGGGTTTCCAGCTTCCAGTAGTTCAGACAGAGCAGAAACATCTTACTCAGCTCATACATGGTCTGCCTTTCCTTAGGAGCCAAATGACTGAACTTATACTGGACGAAGTTCAGCACCCCCTGAGGCAGAGAGAGGCATATCTTTATAATAACCTGCATTAAAAGACAAATGTCCCACCCTTCTTCTCGTCCATTTTGCATGGACTGTGACTGTCAGAAAACTTTTTGCCACCTTCCATATAAATAACACACACACACACACACACACACACACACACACACGTACTTGTTCTATGTTGGGTTTTTCAAAGGGAGGGCTACCGAGAGAGCCTTCCACCACAGGCTTCCCCATCTGTAGAATGCACTTCCTCAACAACTAAGAAGACACAAACAGCCAACAAAACAACATGGGAAACATTAATCTGAAAATAAACAGGAGGATTTTGTAACATGTTAGTAACTCATCTTGGGTGTGTTTGCACTCGTCTGCCTGTTTACCTTGAACAAATAAAAGTAGACTTGCTTGGTGTCCGTGTCTTCTTCTTTGTGGACAGACATGAAGAGATTCTCCACGTCCACCACCATCCCCAACAACCGGTTAATCTCCTCCTCAGACACATTCTCCAGATGAGACACATGTTCCGCTAAAGATAAACACACAAGACAACATCAACAACAATAACAATGTGTCATATGATGTAGACTGCAGAGTTAACACAAAGGCTATTTATGTTGTTTAACTCTGGTTTGCATAACATATTTTTAATGCTGATCCTTTCTACACTTGGTTTTAATTATTTGCATTATTATTGTTGTGCATTTGCTGATCTATTAATTGGACCATGTCCACAGTGCACAATGTGCTGTGTTTAAACCTGCCAACGTTCTAGTATCTGTCTATATCCACCTTTTTCCTTACGGTCTCATCTGCGTTCAGCTATTTTTAGCTGCTTGATATTGAAAATTGGTGTGTCGTATGTTATTTTCATGCATTTTCTTATTTATGAACACACTGGTTTGTAATGCAAACAGTTTTACCATTCACTGCATGTTTTTATTCTCCTCATTGTATACCTATAACTTCTAACGAAGCGGAAGCCTCACCCATACTTACATCCGGGTTCAGGAAAAAGGTGGATAAGGCAGCCATAGAGAGCAGTAATCCAATTAGAAAACCAATAGAAAGTAAAAACCTCATAAATTTTCTCCACAGGAAAATTGAATTAAACTGTAATTTTTAACCCTTTAAAGACAAACATATAGTGAGTGCCAAGGTTGTTAATCAATGGTGTGATGTTTTGAAAATCCTGATATTAAACTACATTACCCATAATTCAACAAAGAAATTTCCACCAGTCAATAAAAGAACCATAGTCAGTTCTCCAACTACTTAAATATTTGTTTGCACAATTTGCAATAAATGTAAAAGACATTATTTCTTTATACAAAATAAATAAATCGTTTTACATTTAGCTGTTGTTTTGAATTTGATTGTCTTTCGCAATGCTTGATTAACTGTAGCTCTTTGCCTTAATAAATCCATTAACTACACAATCTTGCCTTATCATCTGATTTTCAAACGCTTTGCTTAAATAACAGTAATGTTTAAGTCCACTTCATAGCTTGGTTCACAGCTTATAACTCTGAAACAAAGGCTTTTCAAAAACGTGTTTGTTAAAAACTCCTAGAAGCAAGGCTATTGGAAAAGTGGCTGGGCAAGTCCAGCCTATTTGGATGACACCGAGCAGAGCCATGGATCTGGATAGGGTGGTGTAATAAAACCAACATGAAGGCATTCATATTACCCAGAGAGTGTCCACAGCTTCGGCAGGCCTCCGTCAGACTGGCCGCCTGCTGCTGGAGCTCCATACGAGCGGCCGTCGGTGGATTGGGGTTTTTCCATCCATTACATTTGCAAGCATCATTCGCCTGTGACAAGAGAATACAGCTGTGATTTAAAGAGGACAGTAAACATTAGGTTATGTACATGACCAGGCAGCTTAAATATTATGATTTACAATGATGCTGTGATGATAACATTATATAATACACACATAATACATACTGAAAATGGTGCATGTTTTAAAAACAGCCATATATGCATTTAATTAACCAGTAGTTTAGTACTATTTAAACCTGTTAAGCTACCCATTTCGATAACATTTGTATCAGCATCTGCAACACCAGTATACAATTCACTAGAAATGTAATAGAGGACCACAGAGGTTTTCATATTCTTGCATTTTTATTTTCGAACCTTAAAACGTTTGCAGGCTTTTAATACTTCGTGAAGATGAGCCTAAATTGTATTTGTAGCAGTAAACACGCGAGGCTGGTTTGTGGTCTGTTCCTGAAGCACTGACACATGACAGGCCAGGGCACTCGCTCTATTGTTATGAGCCGAGCTCTCGGTTAACGTTACCTTGCAGGAGGAAAACACTCCGAGTTTCTCCAGCTTTTTAGCCCGCGGAAACGAGCGGACTTGGGCTTTCTTCTGGCTGGACCACTGCTGCTGACTCAGGCCTGGTCGGGCCGGGTCGCTACTCGCGGCCCCGGGGTTCGGGGTGGATCCTGCCGGGCCGCTGGACTGCGTTTGCTGAAGCCGGGGCTGCGCGGAGCTCTGTGCCGCCGGGTCCGCCATATCAGCAGCCTCACTTCCCCTCCTAGGATCGCCGCGCTCACTTCCACGCTGAGCCGCTGCAATAAAGTTTTGTGATGGTTTTCGATACGCGTTCTGACCACTGCACTGCGCGTGCGCACCACAGAAGCATGCTGGGAGATGTAGTATTATAGGCAGTACCACGAAATTAGACGTTATGTTACTTTCCACTGGGGGGCATTAAACACTTGAGCGACTGTACTTGGTATAGTACTAGATTATTTTAAAGAGCATATATTAATCGTATTATAATTATTTTTTGATAAAACGCCAGTCAGCTAATGTGGTTAATATGAATTGATAATGTGTCTTTTGCAATACCATAAGGCATTTTGCTACTAAATGTTATTACATTTCTACACATTTGTGCTTTGGAATGGTAATCTCAAGAAACTCTTCCGTTTCAGTTATTCTGCTTTTAGTAGCTTTGGTAGTCTAAATGATAACCTGATTTCAATTTTCAACAGATAGCACAATTTTAAATAAATGCACTCTCGTTTTAATGTATTTTTAATAAAATCTAAACAAAATAAATTTCGATAAAATGTGATAAAGTAACGCTTCGCAAAAAAGGTTTCATTTGTTACCTAACAATGACAAATACTTCTAAAGCATTAATTAATCTTGGTTAATATTTATTCCAACATTTACAAATACGTTATTAAAATGAAAATCTCTTAATGGAATCGAGCTAATATAGACTAACAGTGTATTTTTTAAATAGACATTAACACAGATAAATGGATCCTGTAACAATGTTGCTCTTTGTGAATGTTAGTTTATGCATTAATTATATTTAACAAATGAAACCTTATTGTAAATCACCACTGACGACAAAATGTATTACTACTAGTCAGAACCTAGATAGATGCAAGTCTCAAGAACCTTAAAGGTGCACTCAGCAATTATTCTCTTTAAAAAGTTTTACTCCTAAATGGCTGCATGGTATCTTTGAAACAGATCTTGAACAACATTCACATTGTAAGACTACTCCAATCATGTGTGTTAACTTATAAAAGCTGCTTTATGGTACAAGCAGGTGGGCTGCCATGTTTGGATCACATGACCAGCCAAACACAGTTTGCCTAATCTTAACCACCCTGTTATTGGACACTTTCTCGCATGAGTGTACTTAATGGTTGACGGCGAAAAGTGATTTGATACAACATCATCGGTCAACTCAAAACAACCGCCAGCATAATATAAACATTAAAGAGTTACTTTAAAAATCATTTAGCAATGGTAAATACAGACCTCCATTGTCAACCAGGGCAGGAACCAAAAAACATTTAATCTATATTTAGAAATAACAACACAACAAACCAAGAAGGTATACCTTCCCCTCTTTTATTGGTAAAATTACACGTTCTATTCATTTTGTGTTTTTCTATTTATTTACTTTTGTCCATTGCCTTCCTCTTTCCTCAGACCCTGCTTGAGACGTCTGGGTCACTGTTCACATTTGTTGTGCTAGGTCACATGTGATGTTGAAAATGCTGTCCTTTGACATAAAACAGGAGGGAACAATATTGACAGAAAGTGACAATTCAGAGGGCAAAGAAATACCCGGTGCACTCTAAGAGACCTTACGTACAAAAACAAGTAAATTCTTACAAAGGTGCTGAATTGAAATGGCTAATGATTGGGGTCATATTCACAGGAAAAAAAAAAGCAAGAAAAAAAAAAACAAGAGTACAAGAACAGTGACATTATCTCTTTTTTCACCCCTCGTCGATATTTGTGATTTTGGTCAGAGGAGGCTGATTTTGCCTTGTGTCATTTATATGCATTTTCTCCAAATCTGATTTGAAAAACATTTCATTAATGCAAAGGAAAAAAAACAACAACAACACATCGGAGTTATACCACCTGTTAATGCATTTAGATATACAAGTAGATATATGTAAATGATTAGAAAAGTCGTCTAGCCTAATAAATCATATACTGGTTTCATCTGTGCTGGAGTAGTGGACGTCTGAGAGACTAATACAATAGAAATAATACAGGATCTACAGAACAGCCTGACATCGATGGAAAAACAGCCTGTTTGCTCATTCTCCGAACTTTCCTCTCTCCAACAAAGGAGGGATGTGATCAAGGAGAGCAGGAGAAAGATGAGGTGTAACTGAATACTGGCAGTATGCATCCACCAAAAGGGAGAGCGAGTTTGAATAGTGGCGACGCCACTAAATTTTTCATTCAATCGAGCAAACGAGAGGATAAGGAAATACACGGGAGACACAACTTGTTTTTCCACACAGCAGCAGTCTGGAATTTCTTTTGTCTTAAATGCGATTGGTTAAATCTGATCACAAGTTTGTCTCTGTTTGTTTTCTCAAAGCTCTATATAACTTTGAAAAAAGGAAACCAAGAAGAAAAAAATCAGACGGCAGAGACACTTGTGTCAGCTTGGGTTTGCTTTTAACTGAATGTGCATGTACTGTTTTTTGGAGGAATAACTGGTCAAAACATTAATGTGTTGATTTACAAGGGTATCGATGGCCAGTTTCCAGTTGTGAAGCTGTATGGTACAGTCTAACCGGCCTTAGTTTAGAGCTGGGTCATAAGTGAATGGATCTCACACTATGGATTCATACTGTGTTTGTGTGTCTGTATCAGTCCTTGGGTGCATCTGCCAGCTGATTGGTCCGATGGTTAGTTGCCGCCTCCACAGCACTGGCCGCTTCTGCCCTGAGGGGCTGTCTCCTGTAAGTCGACGCCTCCTCTGGCCCGTCCGCCACTTCCTGCTCCACCCTGCGGCTCGTTCTTCGGAAGCTTCTTAGCTAAAGAGAAGGAAAACATCTTCATAAACGTACTAGATTTGAAGTGAATTAAATCATCAGCATTATTTGAGTGATTGGGTGTGGCGACTGGTTGAGCGTTTTTGTGGCAGGTGAAACTGGTGTCATGTTGCCGTGTTTTGCTCCAGGCTGGAAGGGAGTCAATAAAACAGACGAGATCGAGATCGTACCGATAGCCATGAAGATCTCATTCACGTTCATGGCGGTCTTTGCAGACGTCTCCATGAAGAGAAGGCTGTTGTCGTCTGCGTACGCCTGCGCCTCCTACAGAAAGCGGATGGGTTAAAAACATATCAGTAAAAACACCAGAAGCAGATTTAAAAGCACGGGGTTGTTCTGTGGTCATATAAACACACCTGAAAGTCAACAGCTCTCTTGTTTGCCAGGTCTGCCTTGTTCCCGGCCAGGGCAATAACGATATTTGGACTCGCCTGACGCTGCAGCTCCTTCACCCAGTTCTTTGCTCTAGTGAATGTGTCCTAAGAACGGGAAGGAAAACAGCAGAGAAGTAATTGTAAGAGGACATCAGATGAAATTTGTACTGTTTTTATCTTTTTTGCATTTAGTAGGGCACGTAGGTCCGGAAACAGAAAGTGTCTGTCGCGTGGCATGTGAGTACTAAACTAAGCAGCAAGTGTCTCTTTCATGTCTTATTGTGCTTAAATTGTCAAATACACACAGGTTTATGTTAAAAACACAAATTACAAAAAAGTTGGTTATGTCTGTAAAGGTAAACAGCTGGGAAAGAAAGGACATGTTTATGCTATATCTGTGTGGCAGAAGTGTAAGATATAGTAAATAAATCAATGAATCCACTGCTTTCTTGTCTCCTCTGAGGCTGGGACTCTCAATAGTTTTCTGTGCTCGTCAATGCAGCCAACAACAAGAGATAGCACGCTTTGGGTGGAAACTTAAAGAGGCAGAAATATTAATAATAAAAAAAAAGATCACCTTCCTACTAAATACTGTATTTTTACTGTAAATAAAAATACAGTATTTTGATACAATTACACATACATTAGCTTAAAGTTGTTGACAGGAACTGCACTGCCACTGCGACTTGCTTTTGACTTTGAGCAAAGGTCTGACAGTATCCTGCAGAATAATAATTAACCCCAGCAGTCAGTCAGGTGAAACCTTATTATTCAGACCTTACCCTTCTGCTGAGCACAATGGCGTGATGTCAGCCTTTATTAAAGGCCGATACACGACTGGCAAAGTCACATTGCAGCTGAGGTGCCACGTAACCCTCAGCTGGTGATCGACTGGACACCTGTCTGATAAAAGCTTAGACTTGTTTTGATTTCATAACCGTGCGCGCACTTACTGTGTTAGTAATGTCATAGACGACAATGGCCGCCTGGGCTCCTCTATAGTACATAGGTGCCAGGCTGTGATACCGCTCCTGTCCGGCTGTGTCCCAAATCTCAAACTTTACTGTTGTATCATCCAGGCAGACTGTCTGTGTGAGGAAAGCAGCTAGAAAGGAAAGAGAAACAGAAACGTTTATGACATGACGCCAATGTTTATCAGTTCGTATGACAAAAATAATCATTTTAGCACTTCCTTACTGCTGAGCTATTTAAAGCTGGACATGTTCAGAGGAGAGTAAGAGTAAGAAACATCGCTATCAGATCATTTAGAGGTTACTTGATGTTTAATGTACAGTTATGTGGTGGAGGGTCATATTGAATCAGGCCAAAAACATGATTGATGAAAATATTTTTGTTTGTTTTGTTGTTTTATTACTACTTACTACTACTACTACTGCTGCTTTCTATCAATAAAATGTTGCTTTTAAGAAATTTAAGAACAAATCATCATATTAGAATATTTTTTAAGGATAATTTGACACTAATGTCTGGAGTAATGAAATGAAAAAAATAAAAAAATAAAATAAAAAATAAATAAAAATTTAAGGATCATGTGACAAAGTCTGGAGTTATGATGCTGAAACCAGCTTTACATCACATAAATAAATACAAATTATTGAAAGAGTATAAACATGAACATTTCACAATTACAATTTTTGTTCAAATAAATGTGGCCTTGGTGAGCAAAAGAGACCTGTCAAAAAACAGCAAACTTTTGAATATACAAATAAAGCTATCAGATGATGAGAGGTGACACCCTACTAAACAACTAGCAACATGCTAACAACCACTAACACCCTAGTGACCACATGGAAACACATTCACAACACCCTAGAACACTAAACCGTCACAATAGTGACATTTTGCACAGGCAGGCACTCTAGAACTCTTCAGAAAATGTAGAATCTAGAACACATTAAAATGACGCCGATACAGGAAGCGTGCAGAAGCGGAGAATAAGAAAGACTGTGCAAGTTTGTAATCCCTTCAATTCCAAACATTGTGCTGAGTCAGGTGCCATGGTCACATGTCTGTAGCTCACATTCATTTCTCCACAGCAATGAGCTTTGACCTGCTCACTGACGACAGGATGATGGCATTGAAGGAAAATATGTAGGAAGACAAAAAAAGTGCTGAGGATTTCCTTATTGTCAGCCTTGTGTAAGCATGTGGTATCCTGCCTGTACGAAATGTCCCTCCCAGCAGTTTTCTTTCCCCATCCCTGACAAGAATGGATCTCTTTCTAAATATGAAACTGAGCCCTGATCGAACAAATCCATTGATGTCCATAATCTAATTCACTTCAACATCCCTTGAGACACTGACCACTTAAAAACGAAGGGACACACTAAAACACACACACACTCAGGAAATCCCATTGTTGACCGTTTCCCTTTCCTTCTAGTCACCAAACTCTTTCCTCGTTTGCTCTATGTAGTTGTTTTGAAACAGTGGAGAATGTAAACCTGTTAAAATGTAAAAGTGATTACCATTTTAAGCTGTAAACAGAATGTGTTTGGTTGTGAGATCAGATCTGTGCACATGCATAACTGCGTGTGTTTTATACTGCAGTATGTGGCAGTCATGTGATTAGCGAGTAAGAACCAGCTTTTCTGCTTCTGACTGAGCCCAGCCCTCTCACCGCATATCAACACAACCTCATACATGCTAAGGGTTTGCTCTATATAAAATGAGTTCTCACTACCACTTATGTGTTGTGTTTCAAGATATGACCCCGTAGCCAATCTTTTAAAGGAGATATTCTACAGTTTTATTCAAACTTCCTGAATTAGAAGATCATGGCATATTTAACTTATTTTGTCTTCTGGGAAACATGTTACAATCTTCTGTAGCCTCTGAAGGGCAGTAATAAACGAAAAAATATATTTTCACAAAATAAGAAAATCTCCATTCAGTTTTCACCCCTGGCTCATAACGCATAATTTTCCTGCATATGTAGCCCTCAGCTATCCTTGATGGGAAAAGATGGCTCTGAAAATCATAGAGTCACTGTTGGGAAGAGTTCAAATAAACAAAAATGCTTATGGGACCTGAACAACTATCACTAAACAAACAACAAAAAAATATAAATAAAATACACAGTTGTGAATCATAGAAACAAGAATCAAGAAACAAGGGGATGTAAACTTTTGATCAGGGTCGTTCTTATAAATTCAGCTATTGTTTTATTTTGCGGACTATATGCAAACATCTTTTATTTGAAATGTCTTATTTAGGTCAGCACTACATAAACAATAACATGCATTTTGCACGAACTTATTTTAGTAAAATACCTACTATTTTGCAACTTTTAACTGTATTGTGCATCCCTAACTTTTTTTCATGTCTGCTATATTTGGTGTCACGGCTCAAGATGGAGATCAGAACCAACTCAACCCATAATCAAAGCATGAGAAAAACCCTTTATCTTTAGAAAGATAACACGCTCCTTCTAACCTCCGATGGTGCTCTCCTGATACTCGTGGAACTGGCCTTTGACGAAACGCAGCACCAGGCTGGACTTGCCCACGGCAGACTCTCCCAGCAAAACCAGTTTGAACTGGCATATTTTGTTCCCGACGGGGGCGGCACCATTGGTCCGCGCTGGTCCACCTCGCCCCGCCATGCCAACAGGCCCGGACAACAGGAGAGGAGAGGGCTGACTGGATCTGAGAGGGGTCCTGAACCAGGATCAACGGAGCCCAGGGGAAGGTGGGGTAGAGAGTGAGAGAACCAGGGAGAGAAAGTGAGAAAAAGATGTAGAGGCGGCCCCACTGGATGAGCAAACCTAGAGAAAAAGAAAAAAAGAAGTAGGTTGGCCAACAAAACACATAAATGACCAGATATAAATGGTTATATTATAAAACACTGCGCTCTGTGATGCTCTAGAGTTGAGTGAATGGAAAGGACGAACTCATTACAGGTTGTTAACGGCTATCACACCATTCCAGCGCACTAACCATTAACCAGCCACCACATAATGCTCCAATAAAGCTCACCACAACAAAACAGTCCTCTTTACAGATTCCACCCACACCGTGCTGCAATTACAGTTAAAAGCATCAATATGAAAACACACAAAGTAAATTTCAGTGTCATTTCAAACGTACACTAACCTAGCTCCCCAAATAACCTACACTCATCAGCAATCCCAAATTATCTGTTCTGTATACGATGCTCAAAACGGGTCAGAACCTGTTGGGTTTTTTATGTGTATATTTGGTATTCGGAGCATAACACAGACCCACATTCAGCTCAGCTTGGGGCAAAACAAATCATGGACAACAGACTGTGGCGTCAGATTGATAAATAAAATCACAACAGGGGAAAGCACATATTTTCAACTCCTGAAACATCTCTTTTGTGCAAACTGGGTTTCAGTGTTACTTTTTGTTTATTAGAAAAGTTCCATAGTAAACCCAAATGCAGAGCTGAAGTAGACCAGTTGAACTGAGAGAACGAAAATAAACGAGAGACAGAGATACAGAAAAGAGAACTAACTGTAGCTCTGAGGTCATTATCTGAGCTTATTAAAAACAGAAGCATATTATATTTCTGCTGTAGGCATGGTAATGTGCAGAGGCAGATGAGAGACGTCAAATAGACGGATGGACCTTCATTCACTGTAGAAGACTTTTAAGGCCAGCCCATCAGAAGTGGTAACACATTTTTATTTTAATTCCATTTACCTTTATATAACCTGCTAATAACTGCAGCAAAAGAAGTGGGCAATGAAAAAAGTGATTATGGAGATGTCGCTACCAACATCATGTCTTGGGGTTCAGTCTAATCCAAAGCATGTGATGGAGGTTTAGAATCCTACACACACACATTGGTTTTTGTGATTTATGGGGACTCTCCATAGGTGTAATGGTGTTTATACTGTACAGACTGTAT
>JAUCNO010001996.1:0-15415 GCA_032353835.1 Enteromius viviparus
TTGTCTCTGTGTCTCGGTCTGATGACGGCTCACTCAGGGCGGGTCTGAGGTAAGACACCAGTTCAGTCTGTGTGACACGTTGCTGTCAATCAACTATTGTGGGTGTGGCCTCTGTCGGATGACACCTTTAAGAGTGTTTGTTACTTTAGAAAGTGTTTAAAAAGGGTTCCTCATCACTTTGTCTTAGAAACAACAATCGTTTGATCTTAGTTAGAACTTTCTTATAAATTAACGGTGTGCTTGTGAGTCTATCAGAATTATATAAGCAACAAATGTTAAGGAAAACTCATAGCATCACAGGAGAGGACTATGATCCCTTGAAGGTTTACTTTGACGTATTGCCCTCTGGAAGAAGATTCAGAAGTACAAAATGTTCATCTAACAGATATAAATTCAATTTTATTCTAGAGGCTATTCGTTTTTTACAATTCAAAGTTTTTGTATGTTTTTTTGTGTGGGTGATTTATTTATGAAGCATGTTGTGTTATGTTTTTTTGTTCAATAGGTTTTTTTTATTATCACTACTTGCACTGTTTATGTGATATTTTGTGTTTGTTATATGATGCCACTATATGCACATGTGGTATTAATAAAGTTCTTAACTTAAAAATCATAGCATATAATTGACTGATATGTGGGAAACTAGATGCATTTTTAGTTTGTCCTCTAAGAATATTAGCACAACACATTTTCAGCCTCCACAAGAACGTATGAAGAGATATGTGCTATGCATCGGTATATAAATTGATATGAGCTGATTCCTTGAGTTCAGCATTAAGCTCTCCTGCTCAGCATCCACTAATCTTCCCACAGCATCACGCTGACTAATCACAGATAATGGGTGGATTTGAAACACTGAGTTTCTAATAGCCACATCGGGGCGCTGGTTCATGATCCCAGATCACGCAGGAGGGGAGACACCTCTCTGACTGATTATCTGCTGTATAAGGATAAGATGACTAACCCCACAAAGGCTATCCACAGGTATTTGCATGTCAAATCTGGGATTGGCCACACAAAGTCGGTAAAGTTATGTTGGAATCAAGCTTGGGTAAAACACATCCTGGAATTTTCTTCTCATTTAGAAAAAAAGACATACTAATGTTTAATATACGGAGTCTCAGTCCACACAGAGCATTTACAGAAACTCTGTGTAAGAGAGATAGGAGAACAAACATTCAGTCATCATTAACTCGCCCTCATTCCAAATGAGCTTTTTTTTAGTGGAGCAAAAGAAGACAGTTCGAAGAATGTTGCCAATCAAACCAGTGACATTTTTGTAGCAATAGTAGATGATGACAGACTTATTTTGGGGTGAACTATCCATTTAAATGAAAAAGGATCACAAAGCATCATGATTCTTTCACAAACCATGAGCAAATAACAAACGACCAGCCATATTTACACATTTGTCATATCCTAATGAGCAACAATGTGAACTGTATCTGTGTGCAAATATTAGCCAATTAAAAAAGGGCCTTTACATGCAGAAGTATGAAAACTGAATTTGAAAAGTATGAATTTCAAGTTAACCTGAATTTAAAGGGGCAGCTATGTAAATTAAATTACATAACTGCTGCAAGTCAAAGAATCTTACAAGAACCTTGATTTTGTGTATCGGGCAAAATGACTAATCTAGCATTTGCAAGCAAAAAAACATTAAACAGTACAAAAACGGTGCTAAGCTGTGCATAATATAACTGTACAGTCCTATTTGTAATGCATAACTTGGACAAACATATTTGTTATATTTTGTTACAATTCTCTGAAGGTGAAAAGGGCTGCAAACGATCTCTTCAGTAGTTAAAATTCAGTAGATATGCCTAGTTATGCAAACATCATAACTCTAATGAGAATGCAGACATCCCATGAGCCTTTTATCATTATTAGGATCTTTGCTCTTCACAGTCTGCTACTGAAATCCTCCAGAGATCCCAACATTCTCTTGCACTGAGTCCAGGTCTAAAGATCACTGCTGGTTATTTCTGTTTTGAATTACTGCCGTTTTCTTTTCATTCTAGTCCAAACATCAAATCTTACGTCTTACTCTCCTCTGGTTTTGCTCTTTTATTCTGCCGGTTCCTACAGGTCTCTCTCTGTGGTGGCCTTTGAGTGGTTTTTCACCACTCTCTGAGTGGGAGTCTGCACACAAACGTAGTTCGCACTCGAGCCAAATACAAAAGAGTCTTTTGGGCAGACGAAGGGAAAATCCTCTTGAGGTGCCCACAGACGGGGGCTACAGCTGTACAGAGGCCGCGTGGGGTTACGGTGCTATGGTGATAGTGAAAGGGCCATATTTCAGTATCGGTTTGGTACAGTGTGCTATCACTGGGCTTATTTGTAAGCCTTCCTGGAAACAGCCATTCGGTGTTCTTAATATGAAGCCTTTAAATTTCACATTCAGTATTGTTCGGAAATGTTGTGTTTTTCTAACGCAGCAGGAAATGTATCAAACATAGAAACGCATATGAGCGTTCACATTATGCTTGCCTCCGAGATGAAGGGATCCTTCCTGTCTCCTCTGTTTTACAAAGTCACATGCCAAAATACATTTTAACGCTTTACTCTTGACAAGAAGAAAGACTCATTTCCACATGCGCAACACGTATGGTGTGAAACTGCATTTTTATTAATTATTCTGGCTGGTTTCCTGCCTTTCGGATTATAATCACTCCAAAAAGAGGAAAATAAGGGATAACTAAATAAAAAGAGGTTAATATGTTGGATCAACACTTGGCACAGCTCAACTCTCTTTGTTTCTGTGCCAGTTTTTAGTAGAGCAAGGTATGGAGTTTTGGATCAGGATCAAGTATCCACGTGTCCAAAACAAAAGTTGATTACAGCAAAAATGACAGTATGGTGCTTCAGGACCCAAAAATGAGCCAGAATGAATAATAATAAATTATTGAATTTTACAGAATTTTTTGTTTATTTTTGTATAATTTTGAATAAATGTGTATATTATTTGTATACGGTTTTATTTTAGAATAAAATTCGATGCTCATCATGTCTGCATTTACTCGTAGTATTGTGAAATATTATTATAATTTTAAATAACTTATTTATGTGCAGAAACATTCCATATTACTCTGAATAGTTCAAACATATGACATTTTTTTCAGGTGTTTTTTTTGCGCAAGTAGATGTTCCAATGAACAGCATTTTTTCTGAATAAAATTCTGATCTTGCACCTATTCTTAATAAAATACCATTCAAAATACTTTTTTGCAGTAATATATGGCCCTGGACAACAAAACAGTCGTAAGTGTTAATTTTCCAAAATTAAGATTTATACACGATCTGAAAGCTGAATAAATAAGCTTCTCATTGATGTATGATTTGGATGGATAGGGCAATATTTGACAGATAACTATATGAAAATCTGGAATCTGAGGGTACAGAAAAATCTAAATGCTGAGAAGATCACCTTTAATGTTGATTAAATGAAGATCTTATCAATGCATATTACTAATCAAAAATTAAGTTTTAATTTTTTTCAGTAAGAAATTGACTATATACCTTCATGGAACATGATCCTTACTTAGGATCATAAATAAATAAAATATTTGACCCATACAATGTATTTTTTGCTATTGCTACAAATATACCCCAGCGACTTAAGACTGGTTTTGTGGTCCAGGGTCACACACACACACACATTTATATATATGTGTGTGTGTATGTGAAGAGTTTGCTTGCAGAACCACATTTATTACATCATGTTTTATTGTATTTTATTGTGGGTTTTTTGCAGGTTTTTTGTTTTATTACCTAGTCAAATAAACACAACTGCCGTTTTATTGAGATTAATTGGAATGCACAATGAAAAAACGGAGTTATCCATTTTTGCAAATTAATTCTTCATATATAATCAAATATTCAAACTAGGCGTTATGTATATTTTATACCTGAGAAAGTAGATTACTTTAGATATTTTTATACTCTGATGCACAGTATGGTGTTTCAGGACCCAAAAGTGGGCCAAAGGTAATAGTAATAAATGACTATGTTGAATTTTAAGGGCATTTTTGTTTATTTTTGTATGATAAACAACTATGGGTCACACTCGAAAGTAAAATCTGGGTCCTGAAGCAAAACCGCTTCTATATCTAATTTGCTGCTTATCACATATATCTCATTTTATGCTTTCAGATTATTAATCATTTTAAACTGCAGAAAGACAATTCAACACGACTCAATAAGCCTGACAAATATGACTCATCTTCGTGACACGCGATCAAATGGCTGCGTTCGCCAATGTGTGCTATGGAGAGGGCAGGTCACGAATCAAGAACTCATCACATGATTCTACGCACATACGAACGGCCTTGTCATGCATTAGAGAGGGATATATAGACAGCGTGCACATGAATCCGTTGCATTTGACATGGGGGTGGGGGTGCTGGTATAGGAGGAGGATAAAAGGGACACGGGGGATGGGATGGGATGGAGAAGCATCAGGGGAATCCGTTGGGGTGGAGGTCAGCGGTGTCTGTGCCAATAGTTGTTACAACAAGATAAGTAATTAAAGATGAGGATCAAGAATCTATTCATCTAGTAGCAACGCCAGAAAATCAAACTGGCTTATTTTTCATTCTGTTCTATTAAAAATAAGACAACAAAAGATCTGCTGCACCTAAGTGTGCGCTTGGATCAATGAACAAAGTGGAAGTAAAAAACATTTCCCTATTATGACAGCCGGGATCCCACATGGACGTGTTGCATTGCTTGAATGCAATAACTTCAGACTGCACGACTGCCCTTTGTTGAGAGAAATTGAAGGAGCAGTCATAACAGTAAACTCAACAGGCGCATGATGTGGTGACACATAAATTGCTTAAGAAAACAAGCACTCACTTTGACCTGTTTTCAGCCTTGAGCCTTTAAAAAATAAGTTGATGAGGCAAGACACACTTGACAAAAATCTCTTAAAAGCTACTGTACAAAACAATTAAGCAACTAATGAGAGAACAATGCATGGAATGCTGGGAATGTCCAGCTGGATGAACACTTCAGATTTTGTTTATATAGTTTATGCTTCGCCCAAAAACAGTCAAATTGTAAACAATACTGTTAACATTTGCAGGTATGCTTTGAGTCAGTTAAGCCCCATGAAGATATTTATTTATTTATAGATAATTTCCAACTGCTAAATTATTAAAACGTAATTTTTTATTAGTAATATGCATTGCTGAGAACATCATTTGGCAACACAGTCTCGCTCCAACTCCAACATTTTGACGCTTGGTCAAGATCCTTTTGCGTCGCTTTTTGCAGCTCAAGTTACCCATTTTAGTCACGTTTCTATGTGAAAGCTTCTCTGTTGTGCATTTTAGTGTCATAATTAAAAGATACATTGGATAAAAACAATGGCATTATTGCATATATGTAGGGGTGTGATTTTTCAATGTAAAAACAGTTTTATTTAAATGATAGTATTTACACATTTATGAGCACGTAACCCAAACCCTGCTCCTAAACCTACCATCTGTCAATAAAACACAAGCTATAGCAGGCAGGTACAACCACCATCAACATTTACTTGAACAATATTAATATTCCAAGTCTTTTGAGGCCAAACGCTTGATTCCATATACTTCCTTTGTGCTGCTGCAGTCTGTGCGATTTCAAAAAATGCTGCTACAAGAATCCTTACATCGACGTTGGTTGTGAAATGCCATGGGCTCTTGTGTGTCTCGTGACCGATTGCGTTGTGCTACGGGACTGTAGAATGATTTCTGAATGAGACGGGATCTTGTTATTTTTAGTGATTAAAACCTTGTGTTTTACTCTTTTATTCACATAAAGACTTTGTATGGCTTCAGAAGACATGGAGTGTGACACAACTTGTTTGTTATGTATTTATACTGATTGTTTATGATTAGTTTGTGCAATGAATACCAGTACAGTAACTGCATTTGCCTGTGTGTGTGTGTGTGTGTGTTTATATTGTTCAGAGGTGGGTAGGTTTAGGGTGGGGGTTGGTGTTTGGAGCTCCAATAAAAGTAAAAATATATTTAATAAATTCATATATACCTTGATATATGAATTTACCTTATCTTTAAAAAGTGATGAGTTGGAGTGAGACTGTGTTGCATTTGGACATTTAAAGGTGATTATCTCAGTATTTTTTGCACCCTCAGTTTCCAGATATTCAAATGGTTGTATCCAAATCCTGTCCTATCATGACAAAACATGCATCAATGGAAAGCTTAATTATTCATCTTTCAGATGATGCATGAATCTCAATTTCAGGGTCACAATTAAGCTTTGCCATCACAGAAATAAAATACAATTTAAAGTATATTTTAATAGAAAACAGTTACTTTTAATTGCAATAATACAATACTAATTTATTGTATTTGTTATAAAATAAAAACAATAACCAATCTTTCTGACCCCGAACATATTGCCATTTGTTTATATTAACTGTACTAACATGCACAAAACAAAATCAAAATTCAACAATTATTCTTGAAATGATTGAAGTAATCTTTGTTTTTGTGTTATTTGATACAGGTGCACAGTACAAATTCAGTATATCAAAGGCGAAAAGTTATTAGTCATTAAACCCAATAAATGCTGATGCCCGTGGTGTGTTTTTTGTTTGGTCTCTCTGTTGATGCACAGCTGCTCGTTTCTCATGCGTGTCAGTCAGTGTGAGTAAACGCTACTCACGGCAGTTCTCCTCATCGCTGTTGTCAGAACAGTCATCATCATCATCGCATCTCCATATGGTGGGAATACATCTCTTATTGCTGCACTGAAACTGTCCGTCCTCGCACTCCGTTTCAGCGCCAGTTTCAGTACCTGAAGAACGACAGTGAAGAGATTTACAGTCGCCCAGACAGATCACCTGCAACCATCACAATATATCTACTACTGCACAATAACACATGAGCGAACACAAACACACAGCGTGCTTTGAGCACCAAATTCAATAAAGCCATGACAAAGAAAACACCCACAAATCTTTCTCTTTCAGTGCAATTACAGACGGAAATGTTACGGATAGGGACGCTCACGAAACAATAAACGCATAAATCATCCTACTCGCGTGCAAAACCAGCCTTTTTTTTAGTAAAGTGTGTTAAAAAGCAGAAATGTGGAAACACGGGGCTGCAGTGTGTCTGGAGTGTTTAGTCTCGCGCACCCACGAAATATCCAACACAGCATCATTGACTCAGTCCACTATAAGAGGCTCCGGATGATTACATTTCTAAAAGAGAATGCAACAAACCTTTCGCGGAGTATAATTCCCACACTAAAAAATGAAAAAATAATAATTTCCCAATTACTGTCCACATTTCCGAAACGGGTTAGAGCGTTCATCCACAAACAAAAGCGCGTCCGGATGGCGTCGCTCCTTCACTGAATCTCCAATAGATTCACTGGCAATTTGAATCAATGACGACATCAAACGTAAGCGAGTATGAATAATAATAACTGCGCTGAAGGGTCGCGTGCTATCAAACTACGATACAAATATTATGACATTATTAACATTGTAAGGGATTGATTAAACAAATTCTGCATTATTAGTTATTTGTTAGTAGTATATGTTTTATATAAATATATATTATTTTATATTTTTACTTTATTTGTTAGTATTTATAAAAGAGTAATATAATAGTGATCCGCATAGAATTTGGATAAAATATTTGGTATACAGTTTTAACTCCAAAATTGCTGTTTCAGAGTTTGAGGTGGGCTAAGCATGGACTAAAATATATATATATATATATTCTTGTAAAACATACTCTAATAAGCTCATTTTCAACTTGTGTAAACATTTCATTGAATTAATATGTTTGAAATGCTAAAGTGACTTACAGTTAATTTAATCTAGCTATTATTTAAAGAAATAGTTCACCCCCCAAAAATGGGTGATTTGGCTGTTTTGGGTCAGCATTGACTTTCATTGTATTTTTTCCTTCTAACTATGTAAGTCAATGGTGACCAAAACATCCTGGTTACGAAGTTTTATCTTAGGCAGATTGAAACTACTTGAGAATTTTTGGGTGAACTATAATTTATGTAGTTTACATATATACAAGACATATATTGAAAACATATATCGAGTGCATGGATAATTTAGCCTAAAAATCCGATGAAGCCCTGCACCACCCCTCCGGGATGTTCACACAAATTTCCTTAAAAACGTATCACCCTGAAGCGATATGGGAAGGAAGAAAAAGCATGAGATGATCAGTTTTGAAATTGCATTAATTATAATCCTTATTAAGATAATGGGGTTAGGTGACCTTGTAAAAGAGTTACAGTAATATAGCACTGCATCTGTGGCACTGTGCCAGCATGAACTATTCTATTCTGTCAGTCAAAACTAGGCCAGAGCGATCCTGACAGGATAATCAGTCATTTTAATAGCAGTAAGATGGGACTGACGCCCCTCCCCTGACGGCTTAACTATATACGCGGCCAATGACAACAAGGTATTCAAAAGGAAAAATTTACAGGGGCAGACCCCATTGTCATGAATTTGGCATGTACCCAGATTATGTAAACAGGCAGCAGGTGGCTGCCAATCTGCCTTCGGTGATCCACTGAATTGCCACTGAAAGAAAATGTTTAGGACAATTTTTAAAGAGTTTGAGCAGATGCTTTAAAGTAATTCATTCCAAAATAAACATTTTCTAAAAATATGCAAATTAGTTTGTTGGAGTTTGTCTGAATTGGCCTTAAAGAACATTTCTTATAATCAGTGTTAATACAGTGTTTGCTGCTTAATATTTTTAACTGCTGATGTCAAAGCTAATATATATTAATAAATAAAAATACTTGAATTCATCAAGCATTCATTAAATTGATTAAAAGTGACAGTAAAGACATTTTAAAAATTATTATCCGGTTCAATAAACTTATTTTCATCAAAGAAGGAATGAAAGAAAGCAGTTATTTTAAAGTGCAGTGATATTTTACAATACTTTTTAATGTATTCTTTTTTTTATCAAATAAATGCAGCTTAAATGATTAAATAATATTTTCCAAACTTTCCGTTTCAGCTTTTTTAGTTGTGCACAATTATTTAAGGTTATTAGGTGAGGTATATATATATAAGGTTACATGTCAAATAGCAATCCACATCAATCATATTTTATTCATGAAATAAAAGCTTTAATTTTAAATTAAATAAAAATGACATGCTTAATTCATTGAGGGGATTTTTATCATTGATGTGTTTTATTAATAATCATGTCAAAAGTTTAGTTTTATGTGAGTATTTAAATTTAGGGAATTTCCCACTTTAGGGGATTTTCGCTGTTTCCAGACATGTTTAATGAGTCAGTCTGTTCTCACGCTGCTGTAGCATCACGTGACTCTTTTTTCCCCCGCAACATAGCTGTCAATTTCATTAATTTGGCGGACAGACCCGGCACACGAAATTTATTCGAATGTAACACATTCATTTGATATTTAAAACTACTACTGATCCTGATATTTTGAGGCCATGGCAAATATTCCAGCAGGAGCTAACGTTAACGAACTAACATTAACGGAAGAAAAGGCGGTGCGCATCCCGAAGTGCGCCAGATGTCGGAACCACGGCTTCATCGTGCAGTTAAAAGGCCATTCGGGAAAATGTCAGTTCAAGCAGTGTTTGTGCTGGAAGTGCTCTCTCATCAACGAGCGGACGAGAATCCTCGCGTCTCAAAGACGGATCAGAACCGAGCCGCCGGGTGCCGAGCATCTCAATCAGACCGCTTTATCCAGCAGAAAAACGATATCCGCGCATAATAATAAATCAACTAACGGGGTTAAAGGTGAAACCAAGAAGAGTAACATTAAAGCGCTCGCTGACGATACATCGTACATCGAGCTGCGCGCGCCGGTAAGCACGCGCGGTCCCGTTAGTGCGGATAACTGTGATCTGAAATCACCGGCGGGAACTAGCTCGCAGAACTGCGCCGCTACAGGTTTGTACTTTTCTTAATTAAATAATTTTTAAACTACATTTTCTAATTTCGTTCAGTGGCAACCTTTATTATTAAACATATAATATAACGTTTTGGGAGGACTCTTATTACAGCTTTACTTAAATAATTACTTAATAAATACACTTTTTAAAATTAAATTAATAAATTATTTCTGCTTAAACACAGTTTATAATAATAATAATACGTTTTTGTAGCCAACAGCCAAATCAGGATCCTCGGGTTTTATAAATTCAGTTCGAATAAATATGAGGTGATAAAAGTCTTAAATATCATAAATGTAATAGCAGATGTCTTAGGTATCATTCTAAGTTTTTGAATTTGAGAACACGGCCTAATTTTGATTATTAAACGTCACATGGCAATGATATAATTATTATTATCAAGCAGATTTGCCTGTTCTTTTTCCACAAAAAAAAATAGCTGGAAGTAGTAAAGCATAAACTTTTCAAAATAAGAGTCCATATGAATTTCGGGCTGGTTTGTGATTTAACGATACATTGTATATAAAACGTGGCAACAATGAACTTAAACAATTTCAATCAACATGGTTAAACCTTGTTGCTTTAAAGTAAAGATTTAGCATTAAATAAATAGATTTTACTGATATAAATAAAATAGTCTGTTTATTCTGTTTCTTGAAACAGTAATTTCAGTACATGTTGAATAAAACATGAAAAATTGTAGCTGAATTGCTGCAATTAGGTCTATTGTCTAGCCCCTCCTACAAAATATTTTTCATTATCATAAAATTAGTTGAATGAGTGAATTCATCCAGCCACATAATTCTTTTGTCACATGTTAAATCACATTTACACTATAATAAATATATTAATGTTTATCTTTTAAACATTATGTTATTTTTCAGTCTTTTTAATTAGAAAGTGTTACTGAATATTGTATTAATACCGAATACATCCACAGATGCACCACCTTTTTCTGGAGAGTACATGGTTAAAGAGGCAGTTCCAGGGCAAATGTATCCAGCAGAAATGTTTGCAATGCCTCTTCCCCTGTACCAGCATTACCCAGACAGATACATGTTCCCAGCCATGCTGGTGACCCTGAGACCACCTGTACCTGGAACCTTCAGGGAACATGTTGGGTTTGTTCCCTTGCCATCAGGGGCGCTGTCCCATCCACTGGATACTCCTGAATGGCATGGCATGGTATGTTTCACAGGCACCATTGTTCTGCAATGGCTTCCATGAAAATTCCTACAAAGTGTTATGCTAAGAAGACAAAGACAGCATTGTCCATTATAGTCAATGTTTGTACTTAAAGGGTAATATATATATATATATATATATTACCCTTAAAGTACAAATATACTTTATACGTTAAAGTATATATATATATATATATATATATATATATATATATACCCAAAGGTATAGTGTAATCATTTCTTTGCTCTTTCTCATTGCATGACTTTTAAGTAACTTTTTATCTCTGCATCCAAACTTCACAGACTGTCACCGCTTTGGGCTGCTATTACTTGTATGAAAAAATATTCTCTTTATCTCGTGCAGTTGTACAGTATATGTGAAAGCTTGAAACACCAAAGCTTCTTTGATGTTCTTTAATCACTTCATTTTCCATAATCGGCAGTCCTGTGATATCAGGCTACGGCCGAGAGTCTTGTAGCTGCGTAACTCATTAGATTTTTCAGAGGTTATCAAAACCTTCGGGAACAGAGTCAATCAACAGGAAGATCTGGTTTATGAATGTTCCTTCAAAGTTTACTTCTGCCCCAGACTTCTGGTGTATTTATTCAAAGTCTGTTTCTTCCGTTCCTGTGTTTCTGGAGATCCATGTCCCACACTACAGTCCCTACCCCTCGTATCCAGGGCTGAGAGATGAACCTTCCCAGCATTCACAGAGTCACATGGAGGAAAGATCTGAGTCTCCTCCTCAAGTCACAACAATCCCAGGTATTAAATATTGAAACCGTACATTGTTGATTATTATGATAAAATTAGAGGGAAGGAAAAGGTTTACAATATTTGCATGCACTGCAAAACATTAACATATTCTTGAGTATTTGTCTTCTTTTGTAATATCTAAACATCCTTAAATTAAGATGTATTCACTTTCAAAGCAAAATAAAGTAGTTTAAGTGTGATTTTCTGAGAAATTCAACATGAATTGAGATTATGCTCACTTATCTGAGCCTTTCCCAGAAAACAAGATTTTGCTGTCTAGATATTGCTGTACATAATTTTACTTCTCAAAACATCTTGAAACATTACTGTTGGGAAATAAAATACAAAAATGAGGATGAACATTGAAATAAAAGCTTTTTATAGTTATGCTTTTTTTATCAAATGATTTAAATAGTGATTGAGATCCATCGGAAGTATTTTGATGATGCAAAACATTTTCTGCTCCCTAGATATTTGCTTCTAGAGAGCATGCACCCTCAGAAAATACAGGTACAAGTTGTCACTAGGGCCGTACCTTTTCAAAAGATACACATGATGTTAGTACCTAAATGGTCCATTTTGGTACCTTAAAGGTACATATTAGTGCTTAAAGTGTACATATTTAAACCTAATAGGTGAAAAAGTGTACCTTTTGAAAAGATACCACCCCAGTGACAACTTTTGTACTTAATTTCTAAGTGTTTTGACATATTGTGTTCGATTCGGTCTTAAATCGATCTTCCTAAAAACCAAAAGAAACCCTTAAAGGAAAAACAAGCTCTCCCGTTACTTATTTTATCATAAATATTAGGTCAGTTTAGTCAGAGGATGTTATGAGTGTTGCACTGAACTGAGGTCAACCATAATCACTGCTACTACATATTTCTGTCTTACAATAACAGTAAATGACACCTAGTCAAATCTTGTGATTCACTAAAATAAAAGCAATCAGCTAATCAAGTCTTCAACTACTTAAAATACATTAAAAATAGTTTTAGTTACGTTTACATGATCGCCACAATCTCACAGCCATGAAATCTAGTCTACTGAGGTTTTTAAACAATCACGGTATAAAGGTTATAATGTTCATTGAAATAAACGCTGATATAATCAGATTTAATTTGTTAGCTGCCACAGACACTAAAATAGTTGAACGTTCCTTTCTATTTTCACATTGTTCATTGTGTGCTTAATACAGAAAGCCAAGTTTGTGGTAACCAGCAAACAGATGCTGTACCTGCTGACGGTCATTCTTCGAGGAACGGAGATGAAACCAGATGAAATCTTCAGCTCTCATGTCGGCTGATCTCACATCTTTGTACATAGACACACATTCATGGTTTCCTCTTCAAAAACAGGAGTTCTTCTTATTCATTTTCAGCTTCCAGAATGCATGTTCATTACTGAGACAATGTTGTATTCATGATTTTCAGAAGGCACAGCTGAAATCAATGCCGTCTTTGTTCCAGTTAAAGGCAACCATCTTCATTTCTTTTTACTCTACAATCGGCTTATTCCTGAATCGATTATGGTATCGTCTTCATTTGTTGTTTCAGGTTAGAAAGTTAAACGCCTGTTTGTACCGTTTTTGAGCTAAATTCAAAATGTTATTTTCCTAAATCCAAGCATTTTATTAATAAACAGTTCAATTTTGAAGATGTAGTGTCTTTTTGATTTTGCAAAGCTTAACTGAAGCAGCTCTCGACTCTTAGATCGGCCATTTCTATTATTGTTCTCCCCTGTGTAACTCAGACTCAACGTGATCTCGTTTGTAAAGAGACATTAAGATTCCCAGGATGAACATCTCACTTCATGTGCTTATCTGAACCCAGACGGCACAGTCAGAATACTACAACCAGGACCAGTGGGCAGATAAACTAATTACAATCTCATGAATATTAATGTGCTCCTCCGGCTCAGAGCAGCGCTGAATGCAAAGCTCCGATCCGATGCGTGCCAAACTCAAAGTTGTGCAGAAAATGCAAGCAGATAAAGCAGTATGTTTATTCCCACAGCAAATACAAACATCACTGTGAAAAGAGATTTGATGTGCTGACTGAGTTGGTACAAGACCGTGTGCTTTCTGAACATAATGAAAAAAACACATTACCAATATAGATGCAAAAGAAAAGTTAAATTAAATAACTTTTAAACGGATGGCTTTATTGGTGGTGTGCTAACATTGGTCTGCCTAATACAAACATAAAAAATAAAATCTTCTGAAATATGCTCTCGGGCAAGTCTTGGAAAACACAAAGGCATTCTTCACCCAAGTAATAGGAGATAGAGATAAAAAAGTCTTTAATGGCACAATCCATTTGATTGAGAGGTACTAATGGGAAGATACAGCTCATTTGCGTGTCTTCATTTTCCTGCGTGTCTTCATTTTCCTGCGTGCCTCCTTCCCCGGCCGTTTCTATTAAAACAAGAAAGCGATGAACGTGTGAGGGAGGTCTTTAAAATGTTCGAATAAAATAGTATTGATTTAAAATAAATAAATAAAACACTTACATTTGTCTTGCCTCCTTTGCCGGAATTTTTCCCACCTCTCCCATGAGCCACCCTGGCCTTGAATCCAGAAACATCATCATGGCTGTCTTTGCTGTTCCATTTGCTGCCCTTCTTCTTTCCCCCAAAGCCAAACTTCTTATCTTTGTATTTCCTTTTAGAATTTGGACTAAATAAAGAACAAATAATGAGATATAACCATAACAGACAATAACAATGTGTGTTGACCTTCTCAAGAAACAATGGAAGAAGCAACAACAATATCTCCAATACAGTTAAACAGGTACTTCTTTCAAAAAACAACACGGTACAAGATACCAACAAAAGAACATTTCTTCCTTATTGACCATATAATCAGAGCAAATTAGAGTTGTGTGTGTGTGTGTAATCAATTATAGTAATAAATGCAGCTTTCACACACACTCGATTAACAGATTCATGTAAATGTTGCTTGTGTTTATTTCAGCGTACAGATAATCAGCATTATCGTTGAGTTTTAAACAGTATTAAAGGGGTCAAACTTCATAAAATGCAATAACCCATGTCTCAGTGAGCAGGGGTTTAGCTGCAAAGGAAATGTTATTGATATTTTTTAGGAGCTGACAAAAATGCAAAAATGCAGGGTATAAATACCCTCAAAAAAACAAATCCAGCCAAATTCACTTATGAATGCGTTTACAAAACTGCACATCCACAAAACTAAAGACTGTAAAGCTACTGAAGAACATAGTAAATTTAGAGCCATCGCTTACGCTTTGTTGTTTATTTGCTTTTTTGCTGCTGGTCCTTTCGGTTTCTCCTTCTTCTGATCTTGATCTCCTTCTAAGAAGTCCAGTTTATCCGTCATTCCTGTGGGACACGAGGACGAGGGAAAATTTGCTCCGTGAATGAGGAATGTAAAACTCTACCTGGGTAACACTGGTAAATGCATGAGAGGATTTACTGATGCACACTAGGGCTGAACGATATGGACTAAATTTCATATCTCGATTTTCATGCCAGATATCTCGATATCGATACGATACGATA
>JAUCNO010001997.1:0-15413 GCA_032353835.1 Enteromius viviparus
GTTGTGATACCGTTACATCCCTAATTTAAATATATATATTAGGGATGTAACGGTATCAAAACTTCATGGTACAGTAATATCCTCTGTATAAATGGCACGGTAAAGTATTTATTTAATCATTTACAGGAAAAACTAAACTAATTAAGAGACTCAAAAAAGTGCCAGAAGTGTTTATTAAACAGTTTACATGAACACTGAACATATAAATGGCATACAAATTAGCCATCTATATGTAAACTTTTATATTAAACTTTTACATTTTTAAATATATATATTTAATGGTTTCTGTTGTTAGAAAAAATGGAATGAATATGAAAAAGTGGCTGAAATGCACCCCATTATAAGGCCCACTGAACTAGCTCTACCTTAAAAGATGTTAATTTAGATTAAAATCCTTATTAATAATCGAGCATTGTCTGATGAAACCAAGTACACATATGATATAGACAATATATGCTGTCATTTTGGCTATATTAGCATGTAAAATGGAGTTAGAAGCAACAAAATATCTATTTAAACTGAAAGCCCTGCTCCTCTCAGCTGCTCGCTGAACAGAACAGACGCAGAGAGAGGTGTGCACGCGCTGGGAGAACAAGAGCTTGCGTTTGCGCAGCACTACCAGAAAATCGCTGAGGTTTGTCCAAGAAATCTCTAGAGAGCGTGCGCACAGTGCACATGCAGGTTTTCGCTAAAGAGAGCCGTTGCTGGCGTCAGCGCAACCCTAGAGACGTGGCAGGAGAAAGTGTAAGGTCTCTGTTCCCTCCTTCAGGGAACGTGGGTTACATTTGTAACCTAGACGTTACCCTTTCAGTCGAATCACTTTGAAGTTACATATGGGAGCACACATGGAACAGGCCACACTCTAGGGCCGCGATACGCGGAGATCCCCTGCCAACTGGCGAGACATTTTTAGCTTTTCCAGTTTGTTAGCAGAGAATCTGCACGTAACCTTCTCATCCTCCCCACGGACCGTATGAGGGGCGACAGGGTTGCTTTCAGTGGTGCTGAAACAAGCGGTTGAGGGCGGAGCGCATGAAGTTTTTCTGAACTAACGCATGCGGGACAAGAATTTTAGTCCGACTGCGGGGCAGGGAGTACTCAGGTTACACACATTGAATGGAAGACTGAGAAGTTTAAGCACGGGTTCCATGGAAGCGACGCAGCAAGCTGGCACCAGCCTGTCCTCTCGCTTACCTGCTGTCCTGATCAAGGACACGAGAAGACACGGCCTGTACGCGGAGGTCGTAAAACCTGGCGAAGGTGTTGGGTGTCGCCCAGCCCACAGCTCTGCAGATATCCGCTAAAGAGGCGCCATGAGCCAGCGCATGGGACAAGGCCATACTCCTTGTTGAGTGAGCTCTCAGTCCGATGGGGCAAGGCTCTCCCTGGTATAAATAAGCCAGGGAGATGGCTTCTATCACCCAGTGAGCCAACCTCTGTTTGGTGACAGCATTCCCTTTCTGCTGACCACCAGGCAGATAAAGAGCTGCTGAGAGCATCTGAAGCTCTGAGTATGGTCGATGTAGAGGCGCAGCGCACATACAGGACACAATGACTCTAAGGCTGGGTCTGCCTCCTCCCGGGGCAGAGATTGCAGGTTCACCACGTGATCGCAGAAAAGCGTGGTGGGAACCTTGGGCAAATAGCCGGGCCGGGCTCTCAGGATGACGTGAGAGTCAGCCGGGCCAAACTGAAGGCACTCTTTATCTACAGAGAAGGCTTGCAGATCCCCTACCCTCTTAATGGAGGCCAGCGCGATGAGAAGTGCTGTCTTCAGTGTCAGAAATTTTATTTCCGCTGACTAAAGCGGCTCGATGAGAGCCAGCCACAACCTGGCTAGGGCGACGGCTAGGTCCCAAGAGGGCAAAAGATGTGGACTCGGGGGGTTCACCCGATGCGCACCTTTGAGGAATCTGACGATAAGCTGATGCTTCCTGAGGGACGCGCCATCTACTGGGTCATGATATGCGGCTATGGCAGCGACATATACAGAGTCATCGTGCATCTCTGTGGGTTATTAGCCAGTCATCAAGATAGTTGAGAATGCGAATGCCCATCTGCCATAGCGGATCTCAGAACTCTCAGATCCAGGATCGGTCTCAACCAACCACTCTCTTTGGGCACAATGAAATAAGGGCTGTAAAACCCGACCTCATCTCGGCGGGAGGGACAGGCTCGAATGCTTCTTTCGCCAGTAGGACAGCAATCTCCGTGCTCAGTACAACGGCTTGGCTCTCTGTCTGGGCCGAGGTAGAGCGAATGGCGCAATACTGGGGCGGGCGCCTGGCGAACCGAATCGCATAGCTGAGGCGTACCGTCCAGATCAACCACTGCGAGGGGGGCCAGGAGCGCTTTACAGGCTCCGAGCCGCGTCGACAGGGGAATCAAGGGAACATTGACCGCCGTGCCAGTAGTGGGACAGCCCGTAGTGGGACGGGGACAGGGACGAATTGTCTGGCTGCATTTCACAGCACTTACCTGTCTCCCTGGCTCCCGCGGTGGCGATACAGTGTCCTGGGTGAGCATCTGTGAAGACTAAGTTTGTGTTATATGGGGACCTATGAAATTGTGGGTACCGCCGACCCATAGGGCGACGGCAGCTGAATGCACAGAGTCTCCTGGCCCTCCTCCAGATGTGGGTACGAAGATGGTCTCGATGTCCACCGAAGAGCAGATCTCATCACCTCCGCGCTGCCTGTCTCAGGAGCACTTCCTGCCCCTCCGGGTGTTCTTGGCCGGCCCCTGAGCAGGCTGGGTCCCGCGCCTGCGGCCAGCTCGACGACATTGCCTCTCGGCGGCCAGCCTGGCATCGTGTGCTTTGGCTGGGGTCCGCGCTCGTGCAGCTCTTTGAGAGCTTTTGCTTGGCACACTTGCAGTGTAGCCATAGCGTGCAGGGCGGTGGCAGCCTGTCCAGCAGCACCGTAAGCCTTGCCTTGACGAGTAAGGGGCTCGCCACAACTTGGTCAGCTCTCCATGCACCTCCGGGAAGAAAGGCACTGGGGGAGAGCGCGGCGGTGCCACATCTACGGCTCCAAGTAACCAATCATCCAGCCGCGAAAGGTCGGCAGCAGGCGCACGGGGCACCTGCAAACCGATTCCTTCGCAGGTCGACGGCTGTCCGGCACGGCGGGCGCCTCACCATCTGAACCACCCTCTGATGATACAGAAGACATCTCAACCTCTCGGGGTGCCCCGAAGGACACACTCGGGCCTGCCGTAGCAGGGGGAGCGGTCTCCTCCGAGAACACCACGGGACTGCGCGGTATGGCAGAAGTTCGCGCAGCTGGACGAAGCACCAGGCGTTTCGTCGTGGCAGCCGTAAACTTGCTACGGTCCAACGACTTACCACGGGAAGAGTGCCAGGGGAGCCTGCTCACAAATGAGAGGCGGGACCTCAACACAGCCAAAGTCATCCACTCGCAATGAGCGCAGTGACCTTCCACAAACGCAGCCTGAGCATGTTCTCGGCCCAGACATGACAGACAGCGCTCGTGACCATCCGACGAGGTAAGGAAACTTCCACACCCAGAAACGCACGGCCGCATCGACATCCCGTTACAGAATGCGTCACCAACCGTAGGAAAATTGCTCTTTTTCCTGGTCGCCCAGGGAAGACCCAAACGCGGTCTTGTAAAATGTATCGATAACTGGCACAGCCGGCCTTGAGAAAGGCCACCAGCTCGCAGGATCAGCTGACAGCCGCCCAGAAACTCTGTCAGACTAGAGAGCAGGTTTTGCAGGAACTTCTCCAACAATCTCCTTTACCTTTCTTGCAAATTCAGACGAAAGCCCAGGTATCTCCAGCTCCAAAAGCAACGGCTCTGAAGAAAAAAGCTGCATGGGCACTGTGCATGCGCCCTCTTATACTCACGCAGTGATAATGTGCACCTGAGCGCAATCAGTGCACGCCAATATTCATTGGCATTTAGTAAAAGCTCAAAGCAGATAGTGCTCTCTGGCGAGTTTCCATATGTAACGTCGAAGTGATTCGACTGAAAGGGTAACAGCTTATATTTTCAAAATCCTGCAATTCACCGACAATAAAATGTTTGTACGCCTGCTCAGAAGTGACGGTCAAAAACCGTTTTTATAAATATGCTGGTGTGGATTTAAGCGTATGTACACTCTAAGATCAAATCTATGCATGCGCATGCTTTATAAATAAGGACCCAAGGTTGCATATATCTCCTGTGACCCTTACTGAGGAGCAGGTTATTTATTGTGGTTATCCTTGTCCTAGGTTTTTATTTATGCTGATTACGTAAATCAACGTCATTTACCTTCAAAACATGGCACTTTTTTTTTTTTTTTTTTTTACAATTTCATTTACATAAAAAAAGTAATATTTTGACAAGAAATTCTTGGAGATGTGTTTAAAAAAGATTCTTATGACATCTCAGAGTAAATTTATTGGCATCAGGCTGTTTACAACTTTTGTCAAATGGAACTTACCATACATAAAATAGGGTGATAAAACAATGCACACAAGCAGAGCTCTGAAAAACAACAACATGAATGGTAATAAAATACTTTTTTTAGTTGGACATTTGCATGGATCCTCTCCTTTTAGTGCTTATGTGTCAGTCAATAGTCTATGTAAGCATTATTATACACAATTTTCATATATATATATAGTTATATGGAAAACTATAAAGGATTATAGATGTCGTCTCCCACAGCTGTTTTATGTGCATATAATGGAATTTAAACCACATTGCTTTAAGACAATTTGAATGGCGTTATATTGCAGATATCTAAAATCAATTTTCCCTTGTTCGCTGTTGGTGCAGGCACCCTTTTCTTGTCTTGATTTACAACAGAAACAGTCTGTGTCTACCAGGGGTTAATACTCCTCTCCAACCCAGATTTCACAGGCGTTTCCTGTCCAGCCATCCCAGCAGTCACAATTTCCACAGTTGCACACGCCGTTCCCTGGAACAGAAGTTGAGAGGAGAGACAGAACTGAGAAACCCAGATCATCACTCTCCAAGTCTCGACATGCTTTCTCTCTTCACACCCCCTTGGCTGAATGTGCAAAGGGAAACTAAGTACAAATGCAAGTTTTGGAGCCACTTTCTCTGGGGTCCTGTCTATTCAGTTCAAATTCAGTCCATGTAGTAGTACTAGTATGATTACATTGCTCCTTTTTATTCAGCTTTTCAAAATTATTATCTGTGATGCTGAATGAGCCAATTTAAATGTACCACTTTGGCTAACAATTTAGTATATATTTGAACTGTTTGCAATTAAAATGAAAATCAATCAATCATATTCCATTACAAAAAGTCAATAGCTGTGTTATTCAATTCTAGTTACTAGACAGAATACTAAGACATCAGAAGAGTGTGAATAAATATCCCAACAAATATTTTTTATATTTAAATAATTTTATAATTAAATATTTTTTTTTTATGTGCTGGCCTTTATTAATAGCATCCAAAATAAACATGTTTTTTTCTTATATAATATATGTGTGTATGAGCGGTGCACTGTGAATTATGCATATAAAAAGTGAGTGTATTTACATGTATATATTTATATTAATATAATTGATAAATATATTTGATGTATAAACTTAAATTTCCTTAAATGCATATGTGCATGTGTTTGTACTTACATACATAATAAATATACACAAATTAGATTTTTTGATATGATTAATCATTGGCCAGCGCTATTTATAATTTAATATAAAATATTTCAAAGAAAGAATCTAATTTTAATAATGTGGAAAAAAGATCATCTTTACCAAATAACAGTTAAAATAAAATTAATTTGTTTGGTCTCAAAACAGTAAATTTTTATTTATAAACAATAAACAGCACAAAAAAGCAGAGAATTTACTATGGGTACATATAGTTCCATAGGTTCGGTCGATGAAGTGGGTTGCCTCTTATGCTTTTTTACGCTGGTAGAAGAATGTATGCTGAATGTGACAGCAGCTTTTTACTCAGAAGCAAGCTTGAGAGCAGTATATTGTAACAATGCCCAAAACAGTTGGAATTCGCATCTGCTGTGCATGAAATTAAGCCTCGGCTTTCCCTAATACATTGAATTTTCCACTGCACTCATCAATTGCCGGTGTAATGAGAATATCTTACTGAAGAAGCCATGAAAATTATTATTTAGAAACTGGCAGGCACATTTTTGCATGATTATAATTATAAAGGCGGGTGCATTACTGTTACCCAAGGTAAGGGGAAAAATTGGCTGATTGTATGCTTTTGCATTTCATCTATAGAAAAAAAAAAGGCTTTTCCTGAGCAACACGAGAAAATAGTTTTAATAATCCGTATGAATATGGAAATGATGACATATGCCCTAATCGTTAATATGCTAATGAGTGACATTTACCAGACACAGTTATGCATTTCTCTTATCAATTGTGTTTTTTCGTCTTATTTGTTTGTAATAATTTTTGCATCTCCGCAGCAGGAACTGTATAATTGGTTAAATGACATGGCAGCTGATAATGAAGTCATTAGACCAATACGTTTCTAAGCAGCTGTCCAAGCGTTCTCAAGCCCTTGAGCTTTCGTGATAATAAATATTTATTGTGCTTTTTATTAGCAATGACTAGTAAACTCTTCAAGGCTTTTAAGGAAAACCTCGACTCTCTCCAGAGCTTCTTTCCCATTGAAAAGCAGGACGAGAAGTACACAGCAGGAGCCCACTGATTGGACGCCTCGGCCTAAGAGTCGTACAGAGCTGTCTAATCAAACGGCTGCCACATCAGAGAACCTCAATATCCGTCACAAAGAGATCTGTCAGCGCACGAGTGGGTGTTTGCGGGAGCGCTGCTGCATTTGAACACATACCTGTGCAAACCAGCCCGTCATGTTTGTCGCACTCCCTATCATCGCACTCGCAGAATTCCCCTGAAATGTACCACTCCTGTGGTGAGCAGATACAGCGGCCACAGTGACAAGAGCCTGCAAGAACAAATTAGCCTTCAGTCACACAATCATTGGAGATCCATTAGTCTTCCCTTATTCTCCTGTGCTATTTCACGTGATTATAAAACACTTAAAGCTGTGATAGGGTTTCTAATTGGAAATTAAATGGAGTAAATTGTTTTTCTAAATGTGTGAAGCAGCTGTTGTTTACAAGGTCCAATTTCAGGTTCCTACTGAGTCAGGAATAGACCAATATACAAGCTAGACCAGTCGATTGGCCGATATTTGGCCACTGGTTGATGATACAGGTGCACTATTAATAAAATTCTATCCAATAAGCAAATGATTATTTTCATGTTTTGGATCACTACAGATAAATGTAAAAGTGTTAAATGTATGTATATGGATTTTTACTGTGCATTTAAAAGAATAGTTCACTCGAGAAAAAAAATAAAAAAGATAAACATTTGCTCAACCTCAGTTTATCTGAGATGGGATGTTGAGAAACTTAAATCACTTCCTCTGCAATCCAAACAACTGATAAAAGCATCACAATAATCCGCAACATGACTCTAGTCCCTTAATTATTGTCTTGTGAAGTGAAAAGCTGCATGTTCCTAATAAACAATTCATCATTAATTCTACCAAGACTTGTGTTTGATCTATATTTCACTTCTGATTCAAATGGCATGACTCTTTCATTAGAGAAAGCAACATTATGGATAGAGGACTCTAGCTAAAGTTAAAAACATGGTGAATTTGTTTATTACAAACACATCTTTTGACTTCACAAGATTCATTCTGACAGCATCCATTCACTGCAGAGGAACCATTGGTGAGGAGGTGATATAACCCCAAATCTCTGCAAATTTGTTCCAATTAAGAAATAAACTTATATACTTAATAACAGACTTAATGGTAAGTACATCTTCCACGTATTTTTAATGATTCCTTTATAAAGTAATATTCATAAAGGTTGCAGTTTGCAGCAAGAAAGCTGCTCTGTTATTATTACATGTGCACATTAACTTATCTATAATGTAATGCAGTTTCCTAAAACAGGGTAGAGCAATTTAATATCATAAGTGTTATCTCCCCCTTTGAGTAAATGTGTAAAATAAGGGCTCATTGGATTTCATAATTTGTGTCAACATGACGCTGCAAAACAAGTCTTATGAGCTGGGATTCTCATATTACACATAGGATCCAGGAAATTGCATAATATGGGGGCACTGGTCTGTCATTAACAGCTATGATTTACCTTACAAACACGATACAGTGAAAGTTACAAAGCTTTCAAACAACATTCTTTTGAAGTCAGTCATTAATCAAAATGTACATCCCTTGTTATTTACCAACATATTCTCCTGAGAGCTACAAGCAACCCACATATTCACCTACCCTTGAATCTTTACTGTAAAAAAAACCCTGTTTAATTCTTCCAATGTTTCAGTCTTAATAATGTTGACGTTGTTATGACAAGCAGAACAACTCTCCTGCTGATTTCGAAGCATTAATTTGAGAAAATTATTGAGTAGACAATGTGAAGACGGATCTTAGAGGGATTTCTTATTTTCACCAGCTGGGCAACAAAAACAAACAGTGTTCCATCATCGGCTCAGACAAACACTATATATAAAGCATATTAGTGTGTCACTTTACATGCCCAGAGAAAGGAGATGAATACTCAGAGGACTATGTGTCAAGTAGAAATTGGCTAGGCTTTATCGTTTTTTCCAGGATGCTGACAGGCCGTATACAAATAGCGAAACTGGCCTCTTTTTAAAGGTAAAACCTAAAGCTTCATTTTCATTGTTATGTGTGCTTTTCGAGAGCAGGTGAACAGGTTGGAAGAGCAAATTATATGTAGGTTTCTGTGAGACAGTCAGCAAACATGTTACAGTTTTTACAGTTTCTGCCTGTCTTTAGAGAAAAGCTATAATAATCTGCATATCTTTACCTTTTAAGAGAACAAATTATAAACTCTGAAAAGTTTGATTTCAGATTTGAAAACAGATTTTTGTTTTAGCTGTAGTTTTTTTCCCTAAATGAATTAAGCACATATATTCCACAATTAAATTGCATTTAAAAACATTTTTCATAAGTAATGTCTTTTAGTGACACTAACAAGCTACTGGAACATGCTGCAGGCAGGACATGAACCCAGTGTGCCATTTAACCACAATGCCACAGCTATTAGATTGACCAGTCCAATTCCCTCTCTCTTCCCAATCATTTAGTGTCTGAACATGGCATAAACTCTCCCCAAAGAACAGAATTGCTTGGTGTAAATAGTTGTATTCAGATGTGTTTGCTATCCACCTCATTAAAGGAGCATATGTGGGAAATTGATTAAATAGCGCAGTTCATTCCCCACCAAAAAAATGAGGGAACCCACTTTCATTTTACAAAGATGACTGACAATTATGTTACGTCTTAAGGTGCCGCTCGAAGCATCGTCCCTCCTACCTTTTCCAGAGCATATGATGCCATCGGCTGTCTCGCATAGGCTCTTGCTCTGCTCATCCGTCATGTCACAGCTGCGGGGGAACTGGCAGTGCTTCCCAAACCATCCATCACTGCAGATACAGCGGCCACACGAGCAGAAGCCATGGCCTGGGGGAGACACACAGAGCACACGCAAGCGCGCAAGCACACACAATCACTTTCTCTCCTTACCAAAGAAAACCACCATTTATATCTATCAAAACAAAGCAACTGGCTGACTGATCTGGGAAAATGTAATTGGTTCAAACAGACAGGGATTCGTTTACTGTCTGGCTAATAGTGTTGCGGTGTATGGCTCTTATCACTTACGTCCCCACTGGGATGAACCATTCTATAGTCTCTCTGATCGTGTTGGATGAGTCAGCGTTACGGCATTGGTAACGATCTGACTGTATAAATTGCTTAGTCACATCCTTTGTTTCTGCTTAGTAGTGAAGTCAGGAGTCAACAGTTGTACCAACAAGTTACACCTTTATGCCAGTAGGTGGCAACAAAGGGGTGTCTTTAAGAATGTGTCATTCTATCATTGTTCATAACACTGATTCATTCTAAAACAAAACAAATGAGTCATTGCCTCATTCACTTGATTTTTTTCAAAACGACTGATTCATTCAGGATCTACTACTAAAAACTACTGTGTTGCTGGAAAGTAAGAGTTTGTAAGCAGTTTAAAAGTTGTATCTAAAATCCGTACTTTAGGTCTATTAGCGTGGTGTTTCTTTTACTGTAAAACAGTACACTCTCAGTTGTCTGAAGCTTTAGCATTCAGAACAACAGCTCGTGTTTAGGGGATACTGTTTAAAATGTACTTCCCAAAAACAAATCCCCCGCACTACCACATTTATGCAGAAAGAATCAAAAATGTTTATTTATGACATTTCGGTCACATGACCTTCATCAGGTATCTTCCTATTCCAATAGAAGCTAAGCTGTTGTTCCTGACGTTGAGATAGCCTCTAAGGAAAGGATTTCAACCTTCATGAAGATTGCTTTAAATCTTCCTATATGTTATTACAGTTTATTACACGGCTCTCTGGAATGCCTGATTCTGATTAGTCATTTGAGACATTTGCAGGTTTGTTCTTTTCGAATAATAACCGCTCCAAAGTAATAATGCATAGCCAGGACTACTTGTGTGTTTAAATCCCCCTGCGCCAACAAAGATTACCGTTTGGCGCCATCTTTTGACAAACACTGGACAACATAAGGTGCAATAAATAACTAAAATACATCCGGTTGTTATATATTCATATGTAGATGTTATAAATTGTCTTACGGTTGAATGTTAGTCAAGTGGTACTATATCGTTTTGCGGAAGGATGAAAATGTTAATTTAAAACAAATACGCCAATAAAATGTTTCATATTCATGTTCAGTTTTTTCACTTATGTGGCAAGTAGCCGTGTAATAAGCGGGATAATATACAGGCAGGTGGTAGTTATTGCGAAATAATCCTCCGCTTTGCGTCGGGTCCTGATCACACCGTCTGGGCTTATTCCTGCGATAACTACTGGCTGCCTGTACATTATCCCTCACTTGGCAGAACGAAGGAGAAGTGGGCCTTCTGGAGAAGGGCGCTACAGAGGGGCACTACTCGCCTTGGGCCTAGTACGCCAAAGCAATGGTTTCCCCTATCCAGTGGGCCAACCTCTGCTTGGAGACAGCCTTCCCTTTCTGCTGACTTCCGTAACAGACAAAAAGCTGCTCAGAGCTTCTGAAGCTCTGGGTGCGGTCCAGGTATGAGCAGAGGGCTCTCACGGGACATATCAACGCAAAGACTGGATCTGCCTTCTCCAAGTGTGCTTGCAGTGCTTGCAGGTTCACCACTTGATCACAAAAAGGTGTGAGGGGTACCTTGGGCAAGTATCCAGGCCAGGGTCTCAAGACAACATTGAAAGTAGGCTGGTCCTAACACAAGGCACTCTTCGCTTACCAAAAATGGTCCCCGACCCTCTTGATGGAAGTGAGCATGGTCAGGAGGCCTGTCTTAACAGACAGGAATTTAAGCTCAACTGACTCGAGCGGCTCAAATGGACCCCTCTGAAGGCCAGCCAGGACAACAAGAGGGTAACCTCTGGGTGAGCAAAAATGGCACAACCAGCAGGTCCTATTCCTCGTTGTCCCTGGCCTTGCACAGTGTCTTTGCGAGAAGGATTACTGGGGGAAAGGCATACTTGCATATACAGTTGTGTGCCAATGCTTTCGTGCCGAGGGGCCCTTTGGTCAGGGAGTTGCAAGCTGAGCTGAGACATGCGACGTGATCGTAGACCCCCCTGGTGCAGTGTTGTCCATGCGAACCAACACGTGCTTAACCTGAAGCAGTGGCCAGAACAGCCACAGGGCCAGATGGACTGCCAACAGCTCCCGGCAATTGATATGCCAAAGCAGACGAGGCCCTGTCCTGAATGCCTGTTGCATTTAGCACCCCAGCCCATACTGGAGGCATCTGTCGTGATGACAGCATGCCAAGACACTTGTCCTAAGGGCACACCGGCCTGTAGGAAAGCAAGGTCTGTTCAGGGACTGAATGTGTGGCAACATGCCGATAAGATAGTCACCTGCAGAGCCCCATGGCGCCATGCTCATCTCGGGACCTGGGAGTGCAGCCAGTGCTGAAGTGGTCTCATATGGAGCAATCCAAGCAGTTTAACAGCGGCTATGGAAGCCATATGTCAAAGGAGCCTCTGAAAGTGTTTCAGTGGAACCATCGTCTTGCCTCTGAAGGAACTCAGGCAGTTCAGCACTGACTGGGTGGGCTCTTCTGTGAGATGCACCATCTTATTCACAGAGTCTAACTCCACACTGAAAAAAGAGATCTTTTGCACAGGAGAGAGCTTGCTCTTCTCTCAGTGTACCCGAAGCTCCAACTGTCTCAGATGCTGAAGCACTAGATCCCTGTGATCGCATAACTGCTGTCGCACATGGGCCATTGTGAGCCAGTCATCAAGATTGAGGATTCTGATGCCCACTTCCCGTAGCAGGGCAAGGGCGCACTCTGCAACCTTGGTAAAGACCCGCAGAGACAGGAAAAGAGCCCGAAGGGTAGGACCCTGTACTGCCATGCTCGACCCTCGTACGCAAACTGCAGGAATGCTCTGTGTCGAGGCAAAATTTCACTCATCCACGACTTCGTCAGCTCCTCATGCACCTCTGGGAAGAAAGGCACTGGGGAGGAACGTGGTCATGAGCCATAAGCTGTCCCCAGAAACCAATCATTCAGTCGCGAGGATCACAGAAGCTACTGTTTTATGTGAAACGCCCAGGGGAATCGCTGAACCAACAGGGACGCCACTGATCGCGTTGTCTTGCCACACAAACAGCCTCTGCTTCTTCCAGTTTGCGAAACAGGAAAGCAGTAGACATGCAGCCTTGGCTCTGAAGCAAAAATCTGATGAGTGGTTGCACCTCTCGCCTATTTATACCTGTATGACGGGGAGTGGCTCAGCATGCAAATTCCACTAGCCATTTTTCATTGCCATTTTCTCTTAATCAGAGCAAATCTGGGCTCCCCGTAGTGACGGAACCTGTAGTGACGGACAGACAGGCAATTGTCATTCGCGAGAATGTTTTTGGCCTTTACGTTTATTTAAAATGGTTATTTTGAATGTCCTTGTCACTTTTCATTCAAAGGGATTTACAAGAGTGCCACTTTGGGAGACGTGTACATGGGCGTTATTTCATGTAGCTGAAGCTGAACAGTGTTTTTCTCACTGAGATGCACACTGAGCTATCGAACAGCTCCTCCTCCAAACGACTCTTTTCTTGAACAGTGCTCAGTGAAGAAAAAAAAGAGGAATTCCCCTAGACTACATCTGGCTGGGCAGAAATGTGTTCTAGATATTAAAACCAAACAAAAGGATGTGCTAAGGAAACAGTCTCTTCAGTGCTAATGTTTCCTAAATATATACTGTAACAAACTTAGAGATATAGCAGATTTATATATATATATATATATATATATATATATATACAAATCATCATTGTTAAATATAAGAATAAATAAAACAATAGGTTAATAGTTTATTTTCCACAACTGGGAGAAAATATATTTGTTTTGTGCTAAATCACAATTAATTTGTGAACTATGCTTGCACTAACATTGAGTTCTTATGAAATACTTATTTTGGAGGAAATGCCAAAGTGATTAAATAAACAGAACAGGCACTGTTGTGGCTATTTTAAATAAGTATGTACTTTTGCCCCAGGCTGAGGAGTCATTTTCACGCATCCTTTTATTTTTGGATGATGTTTAATCAAAACAAACCATTTTCCATTTATTTTTTAACAACACAGTTTATGTTGCACCATCAATATTAAATAAAAATAAAATCTATTTTTGTGTGTGTGCTTGTATTCCCATTGCATCTTATAATAATTGTATGAAAAAACATTTTTTATTTGTTTTTATTTGCCTCTCTTTGTCTTCGTCTTACTCATCTGTTTATTTTGTGGTATACAGGCTTGAAGTTTGATGTACTCTTGGTAGAGCTACATGCTTGACTGCTTCAATCAGCCAGCCTACGAGAGCATTTAATTGCTTTGGTGAGTGGCACCCCAGTCCTTTCAATTAAAGCGCACCTGCGATTCCCCATTATCCCGCCCGTAAATGCAATTCGAGTGTGGGCATGTTCAAAATCACTGTGTTTCTCACACCTATCTTTGGAAAGGATATTTTCCAAAGAGTGTAGCCTAGTCTTAAACTCTCAGGCAAGTGGCTCATAAAACGATATAAATCCAATCTGAAATATTGATGATCCTGCATTTCAGTAAAACACTTTCATGTTAATACTGCTGGAATGGCTTCTCTAAGGCTAAAGATCCCATGATAGGCATATCTGAAGGCTGCCCTTTATTTGAACACCAATTTAGGACAGCAGGACTGTCCATGCAATTAGCTGAGATGAAGGTTTCATCAGCGTGTGTGATGGCTGTCTCTCTCACGCTGTGTTTCCACACTTCTCCTCAGTTCACAGGCTCTCATCTGTCTGTGTGACTCGGGCAGTCACAGCAGACGAGCCCTATGCATATTTAAACATCTCCTAGGGCTGGTCCACACAAGGGCAGTGGGCTGAACTGTGGCGGCTGGTCGCTTAGTGACACAACACAATAAGCATTCAGAAAGCAGCCGCATTAAATTTGTATCCCCACCAAAGATGAAAAATCTTGTTCTTTAGATGCTGGTGTGAACCAAGGGTGAAATACTTGTGCTAATCTATCATCACATTTGTGTAGTAGTTGTGGAAGGAGTGTGGGGAAGAAATTAAAAGAAATAATCTTCTTGACCTTGGAGTGAAAGTCGTAGCAACAGATATATGTGGCCTTGGGGACATTGTTGTCTGGAAAAGCACTCTTGACACAGTTATTTGCATGCAGAGAAACATACATGCTCAGGTATGACCTAAACACCCCAGCACACAAGCTAGAAAACCATCTTCTGGAGTATAGCTTTAGTCATTATTGTTGGAATGACTGGAATCTGTAAAGACCGTTTCTATGTCAACAAATTCTAGGAATACACAAGTGGCAATGGGTAAAACTGATGGATGTTCAAGGATTGTTAACAACTCACCCCAACATCTATGAATATAAATATACAATTATGACTTGTGAGTAAGCAGGGATTTTTTGACTGGTCCATTAAATAAAGCCCACCTCTTTTCTTAGATGAAAACAATGTGTATGATTTGTGAGCAGCCCTGGACTAAGGTCGGGTAGATGCAGATTCTATTAATTGCCTACTTGCTCTTGGCATAGAGTGTATATTACGTGGTTTGTTCTACTGTTTATTATCAATATCCCTAGTCATATTGTAGTGTATTTTACATTCAATCATAATACATAAAAATACAGACCTAATATGTCAGTGTTTATGATGGTTGTACTGTTAGCTTGAATCTCTGTGGATTAATATTTCAACCCAAAAGCTTGTATACTGTGATGTCTGGGCGGATGCAGACGCGGAATCAGGGAAGTTCAGATCCATTTGCAGTTTAATGGAGGAATCAAGGT
>JAUCNO010001998.1:0-15402 GCA_032353835.1 Enteromius viviparus
ATGTTATGTATATATAAATTACAAATGTTGCCTGTCGACTTCAGAGATTTACAGATGCCAGACTAAAATTAGCCTGCATGGCTTAATATGTGTCACCAAGGTCACCAGAAATACTGAGTGTATTGAAATCTCTCTCTATCTATGTCACTTCCTGTCTGCAGGCACCTGAACGGATCAGACATGAGCAGCACTTCTTTCTGGCTGCGTGTGACTCTGGGCGCCACAATAGCTGCCATGCTGGGCTTCGCTGTGTACAGAGCCTTTAGCCGACACAAATGATGCAGACGCTCACGTTCAGATAAACACACACTCCCCGGTTTCCTGCGCTCTGTCTTGGCCTTACTGAGTCACTGTGGCTTAACAAGGGCGTGAAGCTCTACTAGTTACAGCGATAACAAAACAATTAAGCAGATTTGTTTGTTTCTTCTGCGCTGGACTAAAGTATTGCACACACGCTTTGCTTTTATTACAAAACGTTCCCCATCTCACTGTTTGACTGAGGGGAATGATATCAAGTATATCAATTGTACAGAGTTTGTAATGTATTTAATAGCTTGGGAAATCAGTGTGGATCATAAATCTATTCCATGTGGATTTGTATTCTGAAGAGTGTTTTCAAAACGTTGGGGTCGGTTATTCAGTTTTAACCTTCCGCCAGGACAGGAAATGCACTTAAATGTAATTTTATTTGATTTTAAATTTTAAATTTTATTTGAATGAACTGTTCCTTTAAATTTTAGTTAAATGCTAAGAAGGTTTGGAGAAAATGGTGATTTTGGCTCTGAATTCACAGATTTTTTCACATATTTAAGTGCATCTTCTAAATTGGCTGAATTAAAGCAAAACAAGCATAAATCCCCAATCATTTCCATTTCATATTCCTCAGAATGTATGGACCATGACTGACAAACGTACGTTATTTTTTTTAAGCTGACCGCTGAGGCAAAACCCATTGATTATTTTGGGAGTAGTTGAACTGGACCGAAGCTTGTGAAATCCTGCTTTTTGCTTTGTCTGTACTGATTGTAGGGATGAATGATTTCTAATGATGTTTAAAATTGCAGTCGGGATGAATGGTGTTAAAAAGTGTATTTTAAATGCTATTTTAGGAAGATGAATCGCTCTGATGCTCTCGTAGTTTCAAAAACCTGATAACCAGTTACTTCAACCATTATAATGGACTGAAATGGTCAGGATGGACAGTAAAGAATGACCTGGCTGACTGTATTTATAAAATTATCTTAAACACATTGTTACCCTGTTACCTTTTATTTCAGCCTAAAAAACCTTCTCCCAGCAACCCAAAAAAGCCAGTTTCAGGGTCTTTCTTGCTCATTCGAGTGAATTTGCATGTGCAGATATTCCTGATTTTTTTTTTTGTTTTGTTTTAATTTTCACAATTCCAGTATTTGTTCAGTATTAACTTGCCCTGGGGCTCATTTCTCATCAGCTGGGGTCTTCCAGCTTCAACATCAAATGAGATGCTTGGATTGAAGCCGGTATGTTCTAATAGAAATATTTTGTAATAAACTACCTTTATTTCTGGTGATTTTGTTTACTGTGCTCTATGATATCAGCATTGCTGAAAATGCAGCGCAATTCGCTTGATCACATGATTCAGCCCAAGCAGCTGATTGGCTCATCATCTGTTGGATAGATCAGATTCTGTTATCCCGTATTAAGCCAATTCATATCCTGCTGTAACATAGATTGAGTTTTAATGCATGAATGCATCAGAGAGGTCCTGGAGGTTTGCAGCAGGCTGCCTTGTATCAGTGAGCCCATATCTCATTACTGTTCAGACTGGATACAGCATCAAGTTTCAGGAGCGTTATGCAATATACATAAAGCAGATCAGAGATGCGTGAGGTGAGTTTTAGATAGTTGACTAACTTGTACGCGTTCCAAAAGTCAGCTTGCATTCATTATGATTTAATGTATATTTACAATATAGAATATTCTACAAGTCTAAATTTGTAGAGTAATTTATTTGCGTTTGATTAAAAACCGAAATCTGAAATCAACTTTTGATGACGTCTCAGACTATTAAACACTCAGAAAAGTGTGTATTTCAGATGCTAAAATATGTCACTTCATTATATGTTCATTTTTTTGCTTAAACGCTCATAGCGCACCATTACAAGTTAATGTTTTATAAAATTGTTATATTCACTTTTTATTTGTTTTTATGGCCTTCAATTTAGCCTTTTTTGTGTTTTATGGGTTTTATAAGTCTTTTGGTAGCTTACAATTCATTTTATTTCTGTTTCAGTGCCTAGATCATTAAAAAGGATCTGTAGCATTTCCAATTTTTGCCAAGTTATGAAGCGGTGGTCTCAAACTCTGATCCGGTGCAAAGTTTAGCTCCAGTTCACACCTGTTTGGAGGTTTTTAGTGATCCTGAAGACCTGGATTAGCTGGAACAGGTGTGTTAGGTTTGGAGTTAAACTGTAGAGCTGTGGTCCTCCAGGAATCCAGTTTAAGACCAATGTTGTAAAGACTCCATATTTAAACTACAATTAAGTCTTAAATAAAAAATGAAAATGTTTTATATATATGTGTGTAATTCTATAATTGCGGGTATATTTGGTGTCCCCACAAAAGTTTTTTTTTTATTATTTTTTTTAAAAACTTTTTTCAAATGGTTATATTTTTATGTTATTTTAACTTATTTATTATTGTTCTTTATTAATTACAAGATGTGCAGTCCATAACAGTATAATAATGTAGTTTTAAAGTGTTTTAAATAGCTACAAATCATGATTTCTTCTGGTCTACATTAGAGTGTTTTTTGTGATCATGTATCAATGTTTAATCAAAATATTTTAGAGTACTTTTCTTTTGGCAACAGTTTATTCATTTTATTTATTAAAGCCCTAAACAGTTATTTACTTAATTCTACAACATTACATATTTAAAATTCATTTTATTTACACAAGATTTTTCCTTTAAATTGATTTAATTATCTCTCAGAATTGTCTAAGTTACAGGAAATGATGTCACATTCATATCAAAAGGATAATAGAATGTATTACTGATCTCACATTGGGTTATTATTATTTAATCATGTTTTCATAAGTGTCATGTTTTCTTAGCATTTATGCCAGCAAGTAGTTTTTGGGAAAAAAATAATAAAATGTAAATTCTGTTACACTATTGTGTCCGTTGTAAGTCTACCTAGGTCACAGAGTTGACGTGACACCAAATGTACCAGCAATTATAGAATGAGACATATAATTTTTTTTGTAATTGCTTTCATTTAGATTTTTTTTTTTCGACGTCACAATGCTTGACACGTCATCTGAACTAAGCATGTGCATTTACCCCAGCATCACACCGAGCGCTGCAGTTCTCAGATCAAACACCGCGCGGCAGCAGTGAGTCCAAACCAAAGATGCGCTTCACCTTTTGCTCTCTGCTGGAGCGCGCTCCCTGAAGACCACTGCCATGCTACCCGTGGTACTCACATTAACTATCTGTGCTCTCCATAGTGCTGCAGTAAAACACTAGACAAAGTGCTGTTTGCGATGAGAAAAGTTTATTGATACACAGTAATGCGAATAATAATATTATATGGACAGCAATGGAACTAGACTACAACAGTCCACGTCACAAGTCGATTCTGTACATCGTCATCATATAGGGCACCGCTCATACAATGACATTTTATAATTGTTCTTCACAGTCCTCGAATGACCTACAGTAAGAATATATCTTCTAGCGACATATCTAATTGGCAAATTAATTAGTATGTCTGAATGATAATAGTGTGCAATAAAGCTCAGGTTATAAAGAAAAAAAGTTTAAAATAAATAACAGTTTAGCCATTTCGGTGTCTCGGATCTTCTTTATAGAATCACAAACACAAAAAAAAGTTTCTTGTAAAAACGTGGGGTTGAAGTCCGCGCACAAAGACCTTACAAAAATAACAATATACCAAAAACATTTGCTTCCAAAAGTGTATTTACACTGAGTTTCGAATGAATCAGTCCAGGTGGTTTGTATTTACTTCTTTTTGCCCGTTTTCCTGGCCGCTGTTTTGGGTTTGGGTTTCGCCGTTTTCACCTTCTTGGCTTTGCTCGCCTTGGCAGGTTTGGCCACCTTCGCCTTCTTCACAACTTTCTTGGCTTTGACGGGCGATTTCTTCTTCTCCGCTGCCTTCTTCACTTTCTTCTCGGCGACTTTCTTAGTTTTCTTAGGTGATTTCGCCACTTTCTTGGGCTTGGGGGCTTTTTTGGGTTTGGCAGCGGCTTTAGCCGGCTTCTTGACTCTCACGGGTGCTGGTTTGGGTTTCTCCGGCTTGGCGTCTTCGGCTTTGGCCAGCTTGAAGGAGCCCGAGGCTCCGATGCCCTTGGTGTGGCGCAGGAGCCCGCTGGCCACCAGGCGCTTCAGGGCGAGTTTGATTTGGGAGTCGGCGTTGTCTCCAACCTTGTAGTGGTTCTTCACGTACTTCTGGATGGACTGACGCGACGCGCCTCCGCGGCTCCGGTCGGCTGCGATGGCCGCTTTGATCATCTCGGAGTATTTAGGATGCGACGTCGCTTTTTTGGAGCTTTTCGTCTTCTTGGGCTTGGACGCGGGGGCAGCTGCCGTCTCGGCCATAGTCGGTCCTAGAGGATTTTAAACAAAAACAGAAGCAACTGTCAAAAACTCCTGAGTGCTGAAAAGAAATTCTCTAACCGCTTGAAAATGTGTAATAGCTCATTAAATTACAACCACGTCTCACCTTCGTCTTTGTTCGGGTCCCACTTAAAATATTTATTTAAATAACCCACACCGAGCGCCTCCGAAAGCGTGTATATTATTCGCCGAAGTGCGCCTGTACTATCTATGAAGCCTCCACGCGGACGTGATTGAGAACACCAACTGCCAGCAGCTGATCAAGCGGGCTTCCATGAAATCTGCGCGGGCTGGTTTGTGTTTCTTCCTCCTCGAACTGAGGCCGAATTCAGCCGGGCTCGTTCGCTAGCGACCCTCCCAACGCCACGGTCCGAGAGGGGAGGCTTTGGGCTTCGCGTGCGTGTGTCGTTTAATCCTGAATTCACCGCGCCATGAACTTTTTTTCCACGAAAATCAGCCCAAACCGACAACCGCGGTGATGCATTTTGCAGAATTCGCCCAAAATTTGCCCAAAACGACAAAACCGAGCGGAAAAACACCGACTGTTTATGAAAGCCCCATAAACATACTCGAGGACAGGACGGGTTTGATTAATATAAAACGTCGTTTTCGTTTTTAATAAGCTGAAGTAGTTGACGAACTAACACAGTCCGGCCACCGAGTCCGCGTGACGTTTCTCCGATTATTTATTGTTAAACCTTCTATAAATTAAATGTGCGCCAAATAAAGTGGCCCTCATATTGCGGCTTATATTCACACATTTCAAGAGGTGTTGGGGTAATGTATGAGCTATAGATCTAAACGAGTAAAACGTTATAGTATCGTAAAGCAGCAGCCTCTATGCTGAGGGATCTGAGAGAAGAGCTCGGCTGTTAGGAAAGTTGCCAACGACCCAAAAACCAGCTTTACCGACCGGTACCGTGGCCAGGTTCACCATATCGATCAGTTTGCGTATTCCCGATGGTTTGCGCGTTATGGATTCGTTTGATATATTAATAGTGGTCAAACTGGGCTGATGCTTTAAACGCTGGCGCATTCTTTTGTTATCTCTCGGCTGGCAGAGAAACGCGTATCCCGTCGGGTTATTTCCCCTCATTTTTTGCGCTGTTCACTTATAAAGTCATCAATTTAGTTCGGCCTGCTATCAGGCTGACACACAGTTTCATGTCCATCGCTCCCGCTTGTTCTGTTATTCACATTTTCAGGCTTGATGGTGTTTCAGTCGGAGCGCCATTTTGAATCTCTCTCCACTTTAAGGGTTTTCTCTTCACATCTACTGCAAGCCCCCTTTATAGAACTTTTAATTAGCCTACTGGATGTTTGTCATTAAACTCAAGCTGATAAAGCAGATTAGTAACCTTTTTTATTTAAGTTAGGGCTCAAGTTGGAGATTGAGCGCGTGACATTTTAACTCGTGCGCGCTGGGAGTTTTCTCTCAGGAAACTCATTCTTGTTAATATAATAACATTAATTAATAATTTCCTCTAGACAGTTGTGGGCTCTTGAAGATTGTTGTTACGGCGACTTTTGAGGAAGATTTGAACAAAATGTTAACATATAGTAGGTGTGGAGCAAAATGCACATCTCTGTCTGTGATGACCGTGTGTGTGTGTGTGTGTGCACGCATTTATATGATACAGACTACATCTCTTTATGACGTAGTGTAAGTTATCTGAAAGCAGCACCTTACTTCCCTCAGTCCATAAGTCCATCAATAAGATGCATAGCTATATTGCACTTCCAATCATGCACTTTAATAAAAAAAGATAGAAAAGCTGTCAATGGGGCAGTAGTCTTTTAAAACGTACTAATATGTACCATCTATGTAATATGCACACCTTAGTTATTAGCATCCTTTAAGGTACTAAAATGCACATTTAGAGGTAAAAGCCACGTCGTTGACTGCTTTTGCATCTTTCTGCTGAGAGTGGTGTGCTGAAGTATTTTTTTTAACACTATAGAAATAAATGCATTAAATAATGCATTACTTTCACAAAAGTAGATTTCCAGAAAGTTATATGTTCATAATATTTTGTTTTTTTGTATCTCTAACTAAAATTAACTAATATTAATTTTTTAAGGCTTCAGCAGAGATGTGATAAACAAAATAACATTACTTGTTCGTGACGTAGAGCAGCATCTATACTGCACATATTCTATGTTGTCATAATTATAAGACTTAAATACACATTTTATATACACTAATATTTTTATTAGTAGGCCAACTTATTAATCATGTATTAATCCACTATAATATATTATAGTTGCCACCTCATAAAGTCTTATAAATGATTGCATTTTGCTATTTAATATGCAGGAACTTTTTATTTTTCTGTCTACAGTACTAATATTGCAGCTATGCATGATGTCAGACGGTAAGGTGCTGCCTGTTGAGTACGGTATATGTTATGCATACAGTATCAAAGCTTTAGTTATAAACATGTTTTTGATTAATGCATATTGTTGTGTGCTTTCTCATTTGCATCGTACGCTATTCAAGTTGCACATAATGTCCAAAAGCATATCATCACATATTTGTTGAAGGAAAGGAAAATGTGCTAAATTTAGCACCACTTGCTTGGATGCTCTGCAGTGAATGGGTGCCGTCAGAATGAGACTCCAAACAGCTGATGAATGAATGTCTTGTGAAGCCTAAAGCTGTGTCTTTGTGAGAACCATCACTTTAAATAAACTAATTTACTTCTCGCGTGAGTACATTTTCAGCAGATTTTCAGTTTTGGGTGCACTGTACCTTTAAGCTTAATATTAAAAGAAAAAGTTCGATTTGATCAATATAATATTTGTGCGTCAGATGAAAGAAATGTGTGCATGCAGGTGTGGAATAAAAGTCTTTGCGTCACTACATGTGAATAGAGGATGCTGTACATATATTTCACCAGCAGAGAGCAGCACTGCAACGCAATGAGACTATTCTTTGTAAAGAATATTATCAACGTGTTTTTATGCTTTCAAATCAACAATGAACAAATATGCACATAAACATTATTATTAAAGTGACACATGGCTGTTTAGCTGATGTACAGAGATTCCACACCTGATTGCACACCACGTATCAAAATAATAATATTGATGGAGGCTTACTGGGGAGAGAAAAAAAGATTTTGTGAGGTTTTCTGCTTATTGATCAATGTTGTCTTGTGTATATCTGAAAGAATGAGGATCATGAGTTAAAAATATCTATCTGAGGATTCACACTTTAGTTGATTAAGTGCCAGTCATGAGTCCTGATGGGGACAGTGTAGATTTCAATAATCAGCACAGCAGATGCATTCACAGAAATAACCATGGCTGGAGTATAATGGAAATTCTGCTTTAATGTTGAGAATAAGAGCGTGATTTTGTTTTATGTCTATGTGAACTGTAAAATCTCCAACAATTAGAGCATGTTATCATAAGCGTTGTGTCTAAGAAGAATATCTGCACAATCCGTTTAGCTCCAGGTCAAAATCTGTCATGATTGTTAGTGGTGTTTGTGAAGGCTTGCGTCACAGCATTGCTCAAAATTAGGGTTAGAGATTTCCACAAACCCCAACTCTAAGCAATTCATGCCCCGGTTCTGTTTGTGCTACAGTAAAAATAAATATATATTCCAATTATTCCATTAAGTCACACTTTAATAGTTACATATGAAAGCGAAATATTTGGAATATCTGGAAATATTTTGGAAAAAATAAATAGTTATTAAACAGTGTCAAAAAATGTATGATAAATACATAATGGTTATACTATAATAATTATAAAAATATGATAACTATATTATAATATATAATATAAGATAATGAGGTAATTATACATAGAAATTAAAAGTATTCACATCTATATATTTTTATTAATGTAATTTAATTTATATATAAATATATTTAACATATATACAATTCTTCTTATACATTTGTGTTGATTTAAATATACATAATAAATGTACACAGTACACACGCAAACAAAAAACATAAATTGTTTAAACAATCAAAGGCAGCAATAATAAACACTATAAATTAATACTTTTTTGACTTTTTGTTGTATAGTATCTCAAATCAAAATCCGTGTGAGCTTTAAAATCAACAACAATTAGAGCGTATTGTCATACAGTCGTGTGTGAGAAAATCTGCACAGCCTGTTTAGCCTCCGGTGAAAATCTGTTGAGATGTTTAGTTTTGCTTTTATTTTAACAGTATGCCAACAGACACAGTCATGATGTAAAATGAAAAGTAATTCTTTATTTTACCAGTTTAGCTGCTTCCTAGTTCAGGTTGAGTCAATCCTAAGCTAAAAGAAGAGCAGCATATTCACAGAAGGGGTCGGTTCCTCCTTACCAGACCACATCCACCCTATTTGCCATCCTAGTTAAAAAAAAATCCCACTTTTATTATGTAATGACCCCTAGGGCTTTCAAAAATATTGCTTTTATTAATATCGTGAACAATAATATTGTACTTCAGAGATTCGTCTACAGTTAAAAGGTCCTCAGAGACCATAATCAAGCCAAATGACTTCATTAAGTTCCAGTATATACATGATCACCAGCATATTCCAAGAACAAGCATTGATTAAACACCCTGAGATTGTGTTTTAGGGTCCGTAGTATCCGCTGCGTGTGATTAATGTCTGATTTAGGAAACCCAAGTGCGCCTGCGTGCCGTGTGTGTGTATGTGTGTGTGTGTGTGCACTGCAGTGAGTGTGTGTTTGTGTGTTTAGTCTCTCTTTAAGACTCCTGCAGGGTAGATGGAGAGCTGCAGCTCTTTGGACACGCCCCCCTCGCCTCCGATTGGCCGCAGACCGCCGCCTCCTTCCCCTCCTTCATTGGTATTCAGGTAGTACAGTCTTTGTGGAGGACAGAGCGAGGGAGAGATTTACAGAGGTAAAGGCGACACGAGCACAACAAGACGGGGCGAGCGGAGAGGGACTGCTGGGTCCAGGAAGGAAAGTGAGAGAAAACCTCACCGGCTGCAAGCTAAGGGTGATTTTGAGGTGGATGGAAGCGGGTGCGAGAGTGCCCCAAGGGTCAGTGGGTTGTGGACGGCGAGTGGGACTTTGGATTTGAACCCAGCTGGAATCAGGCGGACCCTGGACTGACGGCTCGGCTGTGATCCCTCACCAGAGGACGTCCTGCAGATACCCCACTGACCTTTCCTGGCGCGCGTGCGAGGGGTCTCTCTCCCCGTCGGGGAGGCGTGCCGCGCAGACGGACGGACGGACCGCTGGCGTGTGTGTGTGTACGTGTCTCTGCGTGCCATATCCCCCTATGTCCTTCTTTTTGTGGCTGTGTGCGCACCAGGGCCCAGTATATGGATAGAAGCTCTCTGTTTCAGCTCATACAAGAGCAGGTAAGCAGCAGCAGGTTGCTATGGTTACTGCATCCTCCCGTGCATCGACGTGCATGTATGTATGTGTGTGTGTGTTTCTAGGCCGATACGGAGCGATATGGACAGTCGGAATGAATGAGTACTGGAGGGTGTGTGTGTGAGAGAGGTCCTCATGTTCAGTCTGTGGCTGTAGTAGTAGTACACTAGACATCAGCACTGGTGCAAAACACATGCTGATGTATTTGAAATATGTGGATGTATACACTTGCTGTTTTATCACCCTAAACCATATTTAAACCCACAACTTCACAGATTTGGATTGTTTTTAGAAAGGATGCATTTATTTGATTAAATATTGCGTAATATTATTTAAGTTTAAGATAACTGTTTTCTATGTGAATAGGTTTTTAGTGAAGTTTTAGCATCGTTACTGCAATCTCCTTCAGAAATCATTCTTATATGTCGATTTGCTGCTCAAGAAATATTTCTGATTATTATCAATAATGAAGACAATTGTGCTGCTTCGTTTTTTTGGTGAATATACAATTTTTCAGATCACTCTGGTGAATGGAAAGTCCGAAAAACAGCATTTGTTTGAAATAGAAGTGTTTTGTAATATTCTAAATATATTTACTATCACTTTTGATAAATGTATTGCATCCTTGTTGAATTAAATGATTAATAAAAACATTTTATTGACCTCAAACTCTTAAACAGTAGTGTTTATATTTCAGTTTCTTATATTTTAACAGCGGGCAGGTGTAAAATCCAGGAAAATAGCGATGCAGCTTTTTGGGGGTTTAGTTTAATTTCAGATCAGTTTAATTCAATTCAGTTCACTTCACTTTTAATCTGTTGCATTAAACATCATTATTGCTTAGATCAGTTCAGCTGCTTTGGTTTGGACCATATAAATGGTCAGATTTAGCTTATTTCAGTTCAGTTCAGCTTCTTTGGTCATTTTAATATAGATTTTTTTTATTCACCTCTGATTTGCACCACTGGATGATAAAAACAGGAAAAACTCCTTCAATTGAAAAGAAGTAAATCTTGGTAACACCGTCTCAAAGAGGAGACCCAAAAATACTCAAAAGAAGTCATCATTGATCAGAAGCTGAGTACTTCAAGAGATGTAGTGTAGCGTAAGCACCAGACAGCAAGAAATACCAAAATATGTTTAGTCATGAAATGACATGTTATGTTTATAGTGCATTGTTTTGTTTTTTCTTTTACAGCTGGTTTTATGTGCAAACACTGCAAAAACCTGATTTATTTATATCTGTAGTCTGACCTGCCAGTTTGCAGAATGCATTACTCTCTGCTTACAGAAGTAGACACAGAAGGAGGTCAGTGAGAAGTCTTCAGTAGGAATTTAGGAGGAGGTGTTAACGTTGAGATGGTCTTGATGGTCTGGTACCTCTTGCTGAGTTTCCTTGGTAAAAGTCCTGGCAGCTCTCATCACAAGAGTTCAAAAATTCATCCGGATTCAAACAACAGCTTGGTTTGAATACATATGCATGAGTGTATGCTAATTAGTTTCATTCTTGAAGCAAAAGCAGCTCCTCAGATATTAAATTCAGATTTAAACGTGCTTGAACAAAGGTCACGCTTTCTAGTCTGCGTTTTTTATAAATGATTGTTTAGTTATTCATCTGCAAGTCAGGGTTTTCAACTGATTATCTCCAAATCCAAAATAAATATTAATAATGAAAAAAAAATAATAATAATAATAATCAGAACACAAATAATACATAAATCTATTTTTTAATTTGCTTTGGACAGAAGTGTCCACTATTTGATTTATAATTAATGTAGTAAACATAACCAATAACAATATATACATATGCACACATATAATATAGCTTATATTTAGAATTATATTTATATATATATATATGTGTGTGTGTGTGTGTGTGTATGTGTGTGTTAAAATGTTACAAATATAATTTTTAATATTCTTTTTTTTCTTCAGCTTATCCATCTATTCTCCAAGCTATAATAATAATAATCAGAATATATATTTTTCTTCTGAGTAACAGAATTTATTAGTTTGCCGAAAATGTAACAACTCAAAGTGGACCATATCTGAAAACATTCTAAAGATTCTAAACACCATAGCAACCACATAGTAACACCCCAGCAACCTTAGAAATCCTGGACACTTTATGTTTCCTTATAATTTTAAAGATTACTCGTATAATAAATGCATTTTTTCATAAACCTCCAAGTGCATGTGAATTGTACATGCATGTTGTGCTTATAAAGCTGTTATTTAAGTCATATTAGGAAATATGTGTGTGTGTTTGATTTTGTTGTCTAATCTATGCTGATGCTGAGAGATTAGGTTGATTGATGGGTAGGAAAGGCAATCATTCAGTCAGAGGGGCAGAATTGATCAATGCCTCAGGAGATGAGGGACACAAACACACACACACACACACATCTGAGAGTCATTAGTGGAGTGTGTGTGTGTTTGCATTGGTACGGTGTGGGTGTGTTTCGTATGTTTTCACATGCGCTGTGCTTCTGATTTTGCTTGTACAGTAAGTGTGTTGTCAGATAGAAGTGATGCCTGACGGTTTTCTTGTGTCGTGTGGGTGTGTGTGTGTTAGTGTGCGTATGGTGTGATTGTGCTCCTGCTATCGTGTGTGTGTGTGTGTGTGTAAAGGCAAGATGCTTAACCTTTGAGTTTATTATGATTTTTTTTCCTGCTGTAGGAAGCAGTGCTGAGCTCAGACTATTTCTGGCTCTAATGCACACGCACACAATTCACACACACACACACACACACACACACACACACACACACACACACTCAACGCTCTGTGTGATAAACTGAATTAATAGAAGACAGCTCTAAATTACAGAATTACCCAGTGTCTCTTCTCACAGACTGGAGATTAGTTAGTGGGCTTGTGACGTACAGCTTGCTTTCGCTTATACTCTGTGTTAAAACTAAAGTTAAACCTAAAATTAAACCTAAAATATTTTCCCTACTTGAAATAAAACAAATGTTAAAGTGTTAAAAATTGATATTTTTGTGATTGTTTTATTTTAGATAGTTGTCAACATTACTCATTTTTGTTTAGTTTGACTTAAAATAAGTCAAATTAAACTAAATAAATAATTGAAACTAAATGGTAGTGCTGGGTAATGATTAATCACATCCAAAAAAAAAAGTTTTTGTATATAATATATGTGCATGCACGATATATATATATATATATATATATATATATATATAAAACACACACACACAAATGTAAATATTTAAGAAATTTATGTTTATGTACTAAATATATTTATGCAATATAAAACACAGTACACACACAGTTATTAAATAAACAAATACTTTTATTTTAGATGTGATTAATCCGGATTAATTGTTGACCATCACTACTAACATAAAATAAATTAAAACTAAAATAAAAATATAAAGATAAAAATGTAAAATAAAAGCATAAATTACGCAGGTATGTATATAAATGATACTAGCATCTTGATAGTAACTTTTACAGAGGCTGAGATTTTAATGTAAAAATCCTGTTACAAATACTGTGTGTGTGTGTGTGATGAGTGTGTGTGTGTATGTGAGCAGTATTTGCTTTGGCACCAGCTGTTTGAGGAGAAAGAGGGCAGTTGATAGTTGGATTGCCGCACCATATTTAGCATTATATTTGCATAAAATAGCAGCAGTTCGTCCTCTAAGACTCTCCGTCAGTGACCAGCTGCAGTGATAGTGCACTTCCTGTCAGCACTTCAGATGTTTCTCCTGAGAACAAGACCCCATGTGTCTCCTCTACAGTTTCTGTGCAGTATTTCTATATAAGACGAGGCAAGAATCCATTAAATTGATCAAAAGTGACATTTATAATGTTACATGAGAAATTATGTTCTTTTTAACTCTCTATTCATAAATAAATCCTGAAAAAATCCAATCTATTAAGGTTTCCACATACATGTTTCTTTCATCCACTTGTGATAATATCCTCCACCAACGCAATACGAAAAAGGAAATGTAAAATATTATAAAATATTTATTAAATAAATAATAATATGTAACAATAGAGATTAAAAACCTAAATTATTTTACATAAATAAGTGAGATCAAGAAAAAACAACAACCAAAGAACGAAAAAAATCATAATAGTATTAAATAAGATTATTTAAATAATTAATGTATTAAAAAAAAAAGTTTCTTGAGCAACAAATCAGCGTTATGTGACACTGAGGTCTGGAGTAATGATGCTGAAAATACAACTTCCCATCAAAGAAATAAATTACATTTTAAAATATATTTTCATGTAAAACTGTTACTGTGTTACAATAAATTGCAATAATATTTACAATATGCTACTGTATTTTTAAAACAAATGCAACAAATGTCTTTATAAGCGTAAGGCATTTAAGAAACAACCCTAAACTCAGAGTGTGTATGTTTGTGCATCATAAATACCTTCATATTTCTCAGAGAACTGTAATATTTGACCTGATGCCGTGCTGCTTTGTAAGGTTTACAGTGTAAACCTAAGATCATTAGTGATGTGAAAGCTGACATATTTTACTACTAAGACCATATCATTGCTCAGATGTTTCTGGGCTCAGCCATATGGTGTGTATTTTCAGAAACCATGGCAACAGTACGGCTCTTTTTAGCAGACTTTAGCAGGGAGGGACAGGCGGAGGGAATGGGCTTTTGTTCCTGCTCCTGTAATCAATAAACATCAGCGTATTCACACAGACTCTGATAACTCGTGGTATTTAGGTGGAAGATCTGTGATCTGTTTTGCTGATTTGTGTTGTGAGGTGACAGAAGTAGATCAGTCGCTGGCGGTGTTCACACACACACACACACACACTCTTGCAGTGTCAGTCTTTCTCGGGGTGACACATTGGTAATTTGTAACCATGGTGACACGGCAGCGGCTCTCCTCTATGTTGAATCGCCTCACTAACTGATTCTTTCACTTCCATCCTTCTCTCCACATGTGTCTGCTGCTCTCATCCCTCCATCCTTCATCCTCCGCTCATTACACAGAGCCCTCACTTTCACCCGCTCACCCTCATCTTCCTCCTCCTCCTGTCTGCTTCTACATCATTAGCTAGCACAGCGTTTATTAGTTTCTGTGTGTCTTTTTCCTTTTCTTTCTTGCTTTGTTCTTGTTTTCTTGCAGTCAATGCTTTGATTTTTTCTTTTATTTGCTTTCTTATTCTTTATACTTCCCATTCTTTTATTCCTTTTCTTTTGTCATTTTCTTTCTTTTTCTCTAACTTTCTCTTCTTTCTTTCTTTCCTTCCTTCCTTTTCTTTCCTTTCTTTCCCATCTTTTTCTTCATTTCAAGTGATTTCCTTTCCTACTTCCTTCCTTCATAAAATTTTCCCTTCCCTTTCCTTTCCTTTCCTTTCCTTTCCTTTCCTTTCCTTTCCTTTCCTTTCCTTTCCTTTCCTTTCCTTTCCTTT
>JAUCNO010001999.1:0-15401 GCA_032353835.1 Enteromius viviparus
CGTGATTAAAAATCGAGATCGTTCGATATGGGAAAAAAAATCGTGATCACTTTTTTTGCCATATCGCCCAGCCCTATTTTACTGTACATGTCCCCATTCATCATCAAGGGGTTACATAGAATTTAATGAATCACTTAAATTGATATTTTTTTTCTATTATTAATATAGTTTTTATTTATTTGTTTAGTATGTAAAGCAATAGCTGTTCTAGAAGATATTAAAGAAATATTATTTTGTCCTTCCTAAGATATATCTTGTTTATTAAAGGCATAGTTCATCCAAAAAAATCCAAACATTATATTTTGAGGATTAGGCGAATTATTCCATCAGTTTTTTCCTTATAACAATTGAACTGTAAAGACAGTACGGCCGAGGAATATCTGTCATATTTGTACTGTGCCATGACTTTAGCACATTTACATTTTACATTTACAAGTTTTCCTCGGGGCTTCAGTGATGTCGTCCCGATAGGGCTTCTTGAACTGCCAGAGAGCGGTATTCCCAAGCTTGCAGATATGAATGGTTTAAAAATGCCTCGTGGTGCAGTTCATATTCCTCTGTGTAGAGGGTTTGACAGATCTCTGTGAGCAATGCTCTGGACCAGTGAAAAGCAAAGTCTGCCTCCCCGGGTGCGTGTAAGAGCCCAATTTGAAACAACAAAGAAAAACGATATCTCCTGTTGGAGTCTCCGACTGGAGATCAGCCATATCACTCAGACTCCATCTGTGTTATCTGTGGACAACAAAAGGTTTCAACAGATATGTTATATTGTGGAATAAAGCTTAATCTTTTTTAATCAAGATGTGCTATTTGTCTCCGCATTAGGGATAAGTGGAAAAAGTGTTCTCTATTTCCTGAGCATTAGAGTGGGAAATCTTCATATCCTTCCTGCAGTATTGGCTATGTGAAATGAAATGCAGGTTTTCACAGAGTACGGTCCAGCAAATGTCATCCTAGATTTTCATCCGTGATAAAGCACACATCTCCAGCCAGACTGCACATGCCGAATCCACCAAACAGGCATATCGAGGGATTAGAGGAACCAACAAATACTTGATTGAATATTCTGGCTAACAGTTCAACACAGATATTGGATGGAAGAGAGGAAATAATAATTTACACTTTTGCTCACACACACACACACACAAATGCACACATTCTCCCACACTGACACAAGCTGTGAATGTGAGGTGGAAGGTGACTCACTATGCTCGCTGGCAGACAGGAATCCCTGCTGGAGGAAAATCCTGTCTGCGAGGGAGACACATGTATGCATACATAAGTTCAGACAAACCCTGCTGTATTTTTAGCCTGCAACCCAACAACATTTTTCAAATGATGTTTAAAAATGAAATAGACTTTTGCCTGTTTGCTGCCTTTGACGTCACAGCTCATGTAACTGCAACATAGTCACTGGTCCAAGCTAAACAACAGCCACTAAGAAGCTGACAGGCAGATATCTAGAGGTATTACAGAGCTTCTTGAGTCACATTTGGAAAGTAAGTTATTTTCAGCCAGTCATGTTGAAAGTTTAACATGATAAATAAGAGCAAAAACAAGACTGTGCAATCCTTGCTGCAACAATGATTTTCAATATTTAATTTTATGCTATTACTGTATGAGTGATTTGGTTATGCAGCTCTTAAGGTTTTAAGCATCTTGCTAGGTGGTAAAATTCTTTTAATGCAAGTCTGGATTTTTTGGCATCTGTTCTCTTAGGAAAGATATGCACAAATTGAGGTGTTATTCATGTCTACAGAATAAGTGATGCAGGCCACTGAATAATACTTGGGGATTCCTCAAACTGACAAAATGCCATTGTTTACCACATAGATATTTGATGCATTTTTCAAATCAATCCCATGATGCAGCTGAAGGCCTAAAGGCAAAATCCATGTTTCTCTCTTAAGGCATTGGACTGTGTGTCATCTACATCTCTGTCAGACTGACAGCTAGGGAATTGTGTGCCGTGTGACTGCCACAGCCCCGAGTCCTGCCTTCCTGCAGTCTGTCAGCTTGTTAGAGAGACCTCACATTTCCTGGCTAGTCAATAATGACTGCTGGATTACTCCTTTAAGACCAGACTGGCCTCAATTTAAAGATCAACAGCTCTTTGGTGGCCAGCGGTGGCTCACAGGAAGTTTATCCATTGAGATCTCCCTCAAGGTCGTGCGCTGTGTGGAGTCCTTGCACTGACTTGTGTCTGGGCCATTTGTGCTAAAAAAAAATACAGGATCTTAGGGAAATAGGGAAATACTATTTTCTCACCCCTTGTAACAGCCACAGTGTCAGTTGGAAATATCAGTTTACATTTCCAAACATTATTTATTTCAATAATTGTAATAATTCAGTGAGAGTCTGACAACAGACAGTCTGTCTGGAATGACATGAAGTAACAGAACAAACTGAGACTAAATCCAGAAGAACTGTGGAGAACAACGTCTCGAAGATGCTTAAAAAAACTAACCTGGAAAGATACCTGAAAAACTGTGTGCCTTGGAACAGAAGCTGTTTTACCAAAAGTCTCACTGCATTATTACAATTAATGACAATAATGTTTGGAAATGTAAACTGATATTTCCAACACACACGCTACCTCAAAAGATAGAAATAACCGACTTAAAACCATTTTTTCTTGGTGAAAATACTAGTGGCCTAAGACTTTTGCACGGTACTGTATATACAGGTATATACTGTATTTTTTAAAGAACATAATTGATTATTTTTAACAGTTTACAGTAAATGATTTTACTGTCACTTCTAAATTATTAAATGTCTAATAGTAGGCCAAAAATAAAATATCATTAAATATTGATTTAAAAACTTGCATCTGTTTGAACGGTTATTAGTTCTAGGACATGCTAATTGTCTGATATTCTAACGAAAACATAAATTTAAAAGTAAAATTGTTCTATTCTTCTGTTCCACTTGAGTTCAGTAGATCAAACATTGTGACCAAGTGTAGTAACCTGTTTAATATATCAGTAGTAAGTCACAGGGTACATAGTACTCAAATGGCACTGTTTTCAGAAAATGACCCTGCTACAGTAGGGGTGTCCTTCTCAGCCCTCAGTACCAGCTTGTGCCAGTGTGAACTGGACCAGAACCAGCCAGTCAATCCTAGTGTGTCTCTCTATCCTGAGAGCTTTATGCAAGATGCATCCCTCAGACAAGAGCAGCAGAAATACTGCAGACACTGCTATATCCTCAACAGGGAAATAATTTGTTTTTACCAATACCACAGTTGATTGTGGATTCACGACCCTCTTAACTGGTTTGCATAGAAATGAGGCTTGATTCAAGATTTAGAACTTACAGTATTTACAGAATTTGCTGTGGGGCTTCTCGTGATTTCTCTCTCTCCCCAGTTTCTGAGTAAACACACCAGAGAGCTGATGCAGGGACACTTAAAGTGCACTCAAAATCTAGGGACATTGCCTTCCATAGAGCTGGTGTTAAAAATCTACCACACAGCCGAAAGGTCATTCTCTTCAGGGAGGCTGAACGGAGAGTTTTAAGTGCTTGCGGTTAGACTGCTCTTCAAAAGGCAATGGGCTCTTAGCTATTCATCATCGAAAAAAATCACTCCATAATCAACAAAGAGATGAACGACAGAGAGGAAGGATTAATAGTAGCACTTAAAAAAATATGTGTTTGAATTGGTAATCCATGGCAAGTTCGGCACTGTAAGTCACTGGATGACTGACAACAAGTATCATTGTAGCATTTCGTACGCTTCCCCAGGCTTGATATCATGCCAAAGAGCTGGCAAAAGTAGAATAATATGCAAATATGAATAATATTGAGGCAGAAATTAATGGTGTGAATTCACACGTCTGCCATTGAAGAGAGTGAACCGTAACACACAAATCGCTCTGCTCGAAACTCCAGTCTCATCTCAAATTTTAACAGGAACAAGCAAGTTTATCCGATATGCCTCCTTTTGTTTGCAATGCATTTTAGACGGATTACATGAGCACAAAACCGTCAAAAAGCCTCTTGTGCTATCATTCCTTGTGTTGAGTGAAAAGACAACCCATGTCACATGTTGCCAAGAGGCTCATCAGAGCCTGCCGATACAATACATATTTATGGACCATCCATATTTAACAGCATCTCTTCAGTTGTATGGTTGGTTGAGAAAATTCAGTGAAGCTCGTATTATGTGGCTCTCTTTTGATGTTTCAACATGAGTAGAGATGTGAGGGAAGCTCAGTCTTTTCAAGATTAATAGACTTGATTCAAACGTTAACATTAAACAATTTCCAATGTTTCCCTGTTCAGGAGAAATGGTTTGGCAGGGCAGCACGAGGGAGCCAGCCTGACACATTTTTTTTGCACGTCTCGCTCGCTTTCCCGGGCTCTGTCTCCCCCTGTCTATTTTTTTGTATTCCTTAACCTTTCTATTCTCTCACTTCTGTCTTTTCACTCCTTTGCTCTCCCTCTCTTTCCCCCTTCCCCCTTGTGTCTCCGTCTGCTCTCAGAGAGGAATGGCTTGATTATCTTTGTCTGAAGTAAACTGCCCTTTCTGGCACTGGCCAAGGTCAATTACGGCCACACATTCAAAGCAGAATGAAAGTGAGGGGTGAATCGCAGGTTCAGCAAATGGACTTTTCCTGTCCGAGCTGCTTTTTCTACCCCTCATTTTCCTCAGCTTCCCTTTTCAGTCATTTCATCAGTTTTTAGATGCATATTGTTAAATCATTCATTTACATTCGTAGAGGTTTTTCCATGATAGCCTGGTGAAATGCCAGAGGAGCTATATTTAAATTTTTACTTACAGTCCTCTAATTATTTCATAGTAATTAACTTCTCAACATGCTCCTACTGAGATCATCCACCCTTCCCATGTTGCATTGTTTCACACAGTGACTCTTGAAACACGAACAAAAGACCCAATGTATATGCATATTCGAATACTAAAAATACTTATGTCTCTCTTCGACAAAATAAAAAGGAAAGAGGGGAAAAAACTTAATTGCTAGGCAGGAGCCTTTCAAGTGTTACCATGGCTACACGATAGAAAGGTATGTGCTGTTTTAATAGCAGGCTGTGAAAAGGAAGAGCTGTCAAGAAAAGAGCATCATGCAGAAGGCGGTTAAAAGCATGGATTGCCTCTTCCTCATAGTGTTTGCTGGCAGAGATCAAAGTTGGACAGTGTGACACATATCACCTTTCTAATTTGTTGGCTAGGATGCAAAATTAAATAAAGCTTTCATTGTATTGACTGCCGGCTCTCTTTGTGCCGACCCATGGGAGAGGTTTGCAATCAAGTTTAGCAAGCAAAGGAGGCATAGCCTGCTCAAAAATGTGTTCTAAATAGATTGCTTTTATCAACAGTCTTTTTTATTTAGATTTTGTATAATTCAGATGAATATATGTGTTTGTAAGTGACTTTGTGTATTTATATTTATTTATTCTTTATATCGAATTTTACATAATTTCTTGTTTCTTCTTTATATAATTTCTGCTCTTCTGATATGTAAATTGACCAATCAGAATGGATATGGTAATTATGGAATGTTGTTTGTTTCCAGAAAAAATGCAATAGAAATATGCCTCGTTTTATATAAATAACCAGTCATTAGCAGCAGTAACCTTTCAAACCAATTAGCTTTCAGTATCACTTTAGTGCGTCTAAATTCTGCTTGTGATTAACACAACAGGTGGAATGAGACAAAAACAAGAATTAAACAACAGGTTTAGAGAGACTTCAGATTTATCTGCTTTAGTGAAGGATGTACGATTAACCGAATGAATGCACATATCTTTATCTATTTAATTATTAGAACATTTTTAATAGAAAGAAAATCTTCATAAACTGAATTATATTTGACTCATTAGTGGTTTGTTGTTGCATTTCCTCCTGAAAGAGAAGCATCTAGTGGGTTTTATTGTTGGCAGTGTCTGTCTCTGTTTGTTTATTTACTTACTTTAGTCAATTTAGTGTGTTTTTTATCATTCTCAAGACTTCTGAGTATCATCAAAGAAGGCCAGTCTTTGTTTTAAGACACATCTTTGTGAATTAGGGTCTTTGTATTTTCTCTACATCACAGCAATCAATTTCAAAAGGAAAGCTGCAAAGTTGCTAAGATAAAAGAACATTTGAAACTCAAAAAATTTGAAATGATTTCAAAATCATCAGTACAAACAAACATTTCTTTTCTTAGTTTGAGTCAAGTTGAAATATTAAGAAGCTAGTTCTGTCTGTGGTACTGACGATTCCTCTCAATTAAAATACACTTTACAACACCAAATTCATTATTTCTTTTTGAGAACGTAAACAAAATTGCTTAGTTTTAGCAGAATGAATGAAATTTTTATCTTGTTCCGTGTATTACGAATAAGAAAGTTTCAAAAGATTTTGTAAACGATGTTGATTTTTTTTTTAATAATCTTAATATTATATGAGGAAAAGAAAACCTATAAGACCAAAGACATTTGGCTCCCCATGAAAGGTTATACTGAAGGGAATAAGGCTAAAGCGGTACACGAGTTTGATGTAGTCAGATGTGATTAACATTTTGTAATGTCCACTGTACTAGTTTTAACTTGGCTTGGCTCTTTGTTGTAATAGGAATGGCTTATAAACTGACTCAACAGTTGAACTTTCACCTTTCTATCCTGTTTCAGTGTTCTGTGCTGAAAATCACCAGTTAGTAGGATCTGGTTTGTTTTAGAGCCGTTGGTTAGCATGCAGTCAATGAAGTCAGCTGTTAGTGTTTAATCAAGGGTGCAAGAGAGCCCTTCAAAAGACATCCGAGTTCAACTCCCTTACATAATGCAATTTCATCCCGTTTATTCTGTCATTGCATCTGACTAACATGCCACTTAGTTCCTATTTTCACTACTTTTCTAACCAAGTACCTTGTCTGGGGTTGACAAGAAACTATTTAACAGAGAAATAATAGCCAGGAAGGAGTTCTGGGGAAATGCTTTTCTCTTAGCTGAAAATAAAACAATAGGGCTCCTTTGTAGTAATATTTATCTAACTATTGCTGGTTTTCAATACAGTATCTTTTAAAAAAGAGTCAGGAAGAAAGTGAGTTTAACTTTTATTGATATATTATAGGGGATTCATTTTTTTAACTAAGTGACCGTTGAAAATACAGGATATATTAGCTCATATTCATCAGTATTATATTTTCACAAGAAAGTATTTAGGAAGTGCTTTGCTGTAAAATCTGCCTCATTTGTCATTTAGAAGAGACGTTTATAACAGACACATATTTATACGTTTAGAACTTGCAGTCTTGTTCAGATATGAGGTCTTTAATGTGTAGTTTAATGATGGGTGTTAATGGAACTTGTAGATTTATAAATGATAGTTTTGGTGCTATTTACCAATAGAGAGAAGTGATTATTGAAGTTATTGAATTGACAGCAAGCCCTGATGCTTTGATCGATGCAGTAATTCACAGGGTAATGCAACATACACACAGTGTTTACAGATGGCACCAAATAATGGGTCATACAGAGGTACTGAATGGCTTTCACTGGCTCAATTAAGTCATTTTGAAGGAGACGGTAGACTGCAATATTTCAAAATCCTTAAATCAGCTAGAATAAAGTACAAAAAACAAGTGAAAATAATTTATATAGATATATATGCTGCACAAAGCAAAGCTAATACAGTTTGCTACTTACATGGTAAGTCTGTTTATAGTAAATCATTAAAAGTTAAAATGGGTTTTTTAATTATTTTAGTAATTATGGCATGTGAAATTCAGCGCAAGTCTCAATATAAATAAATGAAATAGAACCAAACCACTTGAATTGACTTCATTCTTTAAGATCTTTAAAGAATGAATACGAGAATACGAGGTTTCACAACTTCGTATCTTAACTGTGCCATTTTAATCGATTGATTAATTTGAGTACTATGTTTTGGATAAGGAAGTGTGAGATGTTTTGGAAAATATGTGACCTTTTTAATCAGATTTACGGCTTTAGTTTTTATAGAGAGAAAACCAAGTTGCTTTGAACTTCTCATTTTGAGAAATAATTTTTAGATTTAATATTTACATATAATGTTTACTGCTTCTGCTAGATTCACTGTCTGGCATGATCCCAGACTTTTTAAATGAACTGCAAAATGAATTTCGTGGAGCCAAATGAAGTGTGGGTGTACAGTATGCCCACAATTTTCTCCGAGTTACTTTTTATGGTGAATCAGATGAACTGAAAAGGTGGTAAAAAAGAGGTTGGAATTCCCTTGCCAAATTGTGGATTGTGCAATTGGATATGGATATTTGAAGAAAATAATAGACTTAGCATGGCACCTGGAGTGAAGGTGAAAGTATTAAAGTATTAAGAATTCATTTGTCATGAGCGAATATCACATTTTGCCAGATATTTTGTCTGTATGGTCATTCAGGTATTGTATGTATGCTCTGTGTCTGTATCAGCAGACAGACCTGCAGTCTCTGCCTTCAGATTAGACCTCAGGCGTATCACCATGTTTACAGAGTAATAGGAAAATGTACAGGAATTTGAATCTTATTTTAAGAAGTCTGTGTGTTCTGTTCTGTTAATTAAACCCACCAAAACTCCAAATACCAATGTAATGTCTATCCAACTGCATAAACACAAATTATTAATGTTATTCAGAGTGGACACCATATTTAGTGAATGAATGGAAACAAAGCTGTGAGGGACAGAAGTGCAAGTGTCGTATAGCTCTTCTGATGGACAGAAAATGTCCCTCACTGCCAAATTAAATAAAGAGTTTCTGACTTTAAACTGAATGTTATAAATGAGTGTTTTTCCAATCCTAATGTTTCAAATGCTTAGGAGTTTGTGATGGAACTGCACGGGGGCTGTAAGATTTAATAGAAATCGTTACATTATTAATATTATTTAGAATAATGAATAAATAATGTTTTTTTTTATTCTGTAGAACTAGGTCAAACAGATAAAGTAGTTGTTTTAGTTATTTAATCATTCATTACAGTTATTTATGTTATTCCACAGCTTTTGTTTATTGAACCCTAAATCCCACACAGCTGACGCCCTTCTTCTTATGTCTCCCTTTCTTACAGGAACTGTTTACGCCGGAATGCAAGTTTAAAGAGTCTGTGTTTGAAAACTACTATGTGATCTACTCATCCATGCTGTATAGGCAGCAGGAGTCGGGGAGAGCATGGTTCCTTGGCTTAAATAAAGATGGCCAGGCCATGAAGGGGAACCGGGTGAAGAAAACTAAACCAGCTGCTCACTTCCTGCCCAAGCCATTAGAAGGTAAAGCGTGCTCTGAAAGCCTCAAGAGAACGGTTAACATCCAGGTCACTCTGACACTGGCAGAATGGTAATGAAGTGCACAAGTCCCTGAGAGATATGTTTTTGTTTGATGCCTTTTTACAGTTTTTCTCAAATGGTTTACACATTATTTTTCAAACTGAGGTCAAGGTTTTCAAAACAAGGAACACTGGCATCTGAACACTTTTCCAAAACAGGTTGTACATTTTCATAACGTTAATACAAATTATCACACACACACACACACAAAAAATTCCAGTCCAAGGTTCATGTTTTTAAAGCGTCTAATACAAACAACTACAGGAATGGAGGAGGTAGAAGGAGATAAGAGAGGATAGGAAGAAGATATAAAGATAACAGAATAAGAGTGGAGGAGGAAGACAGATGATGGGAGAGAAATAGGATGAGAGGAGGAAACTGAAAGAGTTGAGGAAAGAGCAAGAATGATGTAAGAGGAGGTGAGAAGAGAGGAAGAGGACAGCAGTCTCAATAGAGACGAGAGACAGTCTAATTGACACTGAATCATACTTTCTTGATAGAGGCTAGAGTTTAGTATTATGCAAGCAGATCTACAAAATCATGAGAAGAGGGATGAATGTTATTGGTCAGTGATGACCCAACATCTGTGCTGTGCTCTCGTGGGGCTGTACAACATATGTGCCAGGTGTGAATTAAACCTCTTCATCATTTCTTCCTTAGATGCAGAGCTCCAGTTGAAAAAAATCAATAATACATATAAGCATATAGAAAATGTAAAATAAATGCATGGACAGAAAGACATTATTTGATGCAAATAATAAGCGGAATATGTTATGCAATCAATGGAAATGGTTTTCTTATAATTTAATTTGTTAAATGTATTACATGCATTAATAATGCAGCATTCATTATGCATCTTAAATAACGTGTAATTGTTTTGAAAGCATTGACCTTAGAAATCAGCTGAGAAACACTGTAATCAGGAAAATAGTAATCAGGGTTGTTGGCTGTGTTATGGGTTAAAAATCCTCATAATTTTCAAATACGGTATGATTTTGAAACAAAACAGGATGTCCAGACTGCTCTTATCCATTATAATGAATAAAAAAAACAACATAAAAGTAGCACACAATATAAAAATGCGTGCTGGAACCATCTGTACAGAGCAAGCACAGAAGTCACAGAAACTGACAAATTTCAGTTTTAAGAAAATTCTGATGATCTTGTGGATGCAAAATTACCATTTTATCTTGACAATGAGCTCTTCACCAAGGGTTCGACAAGAAGCATTTGGCTTTATACCCCCGCTATCTGAATACAGAATAATTTACAACTCAATAAACATTATTTCACAGTACCACATATCCAAGACTCACCTTCGTACCATAATGATGGACAACCTGTCCTTTCAAATATTCCTTACAGCTCCTTTATGGCCACACTGTAAAATGTGTCTGGCTAGCGTGAGATTTATGCTTTATGTACGGTTTGAGGTGTAATATCCAATGATGTGTGGCTCGTTTCTGTCTGTGCGATGCTTTATTGCCATGTACAGCCCACATTTTAGCCCAACCTCTCCCCATGTGTTTGTTATTTTCACGGCTAATCCCACAACACCAGCCAGCAACCCGTAATGTAGCTCCACTGCTAAGAATACAGTAAGTCTGATCCGACGTGAAGCAGTGAATGTAGTCAAATGCATCCCAAGAGATCAGACCATCTTCCCATCACAACTAAGGAAAGGATGACAGCTTGCCCGCGCTTTGACAAACTTGCACATGTCCTGTCAAAGTTTCTCTAATGAATGTTGTCTTTTTAGCCAAGTTTCAGGTTTGGAAATGAGAATGAGTTGGGAGAAACTTTTCTAGACGCAATTATACGCAGATTTAAGTAAAGCCCCAAAAATAATTTCCTCTAAAAGAGACAGATGGGGCGGCTGCGGTTACCTGGCTGACTCTTCCTTTCTTCTTGATGTTTTTTGCAGTCGCTATGTATCGAGAGCCATCATTGCATGACGTGGGGGAGACAGTGCCCAAACCTGCCGTGCCTCCCAGTAAAAGCACAGAGCCGGCCGTCATGAACGGAGGCAAACCTGTCAGCAAGGAAACCAAGCCCACCACATAGCCAGATCCCATCTTGGCCATGCTCAACCCCGGAGAGCCGTGCTCCTTTTGTCAGACTCTCCATGTTTGTGGATCAGATCCAGGCATCCTCTGCTCTCTCCTCCCCATTCCCTCCACCCACTTCACTCCTCTGACTGTTCCGATCTAATTCGACGACGGACTGGCTCCGGAAGTGAGGTCAGCTGTGCACGTAGGAGGATGCGACTGGATAAACCAGCTAAACTTTCACCATGGAATGCCCTAACTGATATGGAATGCCTTTTGACATACAATAAAGCCGATGTTTTTTCTGTAATCAAGACAATCCACGAGAATGAAATTGTGTACCGCAGGCGCTTGAGTGGCGGTTCTTTTGCCTGCTAACAGTCACCCGTTATAACCCTTTTCTTGAACCCTGTCGCAGCAGCAGAGACCGTACATTTCAGATCTATTTTCTATATACACAGTAACACCAGCTACGCTCTGGGGTAATACTGTAAAGATATAAATATATATGGACTGGAATCCACAACTTGTTTTTTTTTTTTTAATCGAGTACTCCAGTGTATCCTCCTTTCTAGGTGTCCCCCAGTCTCTGAAGCTCGAAGTTCCAGCTCTTTACCCTTTTGTCGGTTAGTTCTGAAATTTGTTGTCAGGGCAGTGTGCGATGCGTTCTGGTGTGCAGTCATTCAAACACAACGACGGATTTCCACAAAGTCCCTTCACAACGTTTATGGTCAAGAGATGTCAATCTTTAGAGGGGACGGAGCCTCCTAAACAGAATACAACTCATTATTCAGAGTTCAGTGCTCATGTCTTCTCATTCTTGTAATGTCTAGAAAGAGACACACGTATACTTAGTCAGCAAATGCCAGCGAGTGCATTAGTCCAACACAAAGAGCTGGCATGCGCTGGGGAAGGTGTATAAAGTACATATCACTATCTAGTACGGTGCAAATTGGTTTCAACCCCAGTAACTAGGTGAATTTCCACTTTTCTTTGCTCTTAATTTAGAGCGTGGGCTCTAGGAATATCTATAGGCCTTGTAGGCCTCTGGTCAAGGCCCCTCTTTGACATGCTGACTCCTCTGAACTGTGGGCTAGTTCTGGCGAGCACATTAAATGTGACGAGAGCGGCAGCCATAGAGAAATACAGTCTACTTCAGGCCTGGGCGGTTAAATGGCTCGATGTAAGTAGGCACCATTACTATTGGCTGCACACCCATTTTGTTCAGCAAAGGCATGGCCGAGGTTAGTATTACGTTCTGTTCTTGCAACGCTGACGCAGTGCAAGAAATGGCTTCTATAACAATGTTTTCACTGTATACAAATAAAACAAAAATCTTCAAAAAAAAAAGTAATAGATTTTTAACTACCAGATATTAGGATGCTGAAATGAGAGGGGTTTTCCTAGCTCAGCATGCAGAGTCCAGTACTGCTCATCATGTGCCTGTGATGACCTCTAACCCAGCATGCAAAAACATGTACCCAGTCTGTGCTGGGTTAAAGGTGCCTCATGCCCCAGACACACACATACACACAAACACACAGATTCAGTAGCAACTTGATCCACAAACACACAAAAGTCGATTGTTACCAAAGTCTGTACACATGAGAATCCAGCCGAACAATTTCAATAACTCGGAGGATGGCAGTCCTCTTCGGTTTTTGTCCTCACTGTGACCAGGGTTAATCACAAAGAACAATTGTCTCGACTTAAAGAGATTCCAAATGATGTCGTTCATTTAGTACAAGACCGGGGTACCTATTACTAATCACCTGCATGCGTTTTCTTAAGGACCAAAGTATGGGACAGCTAGAAATGTCTAAAGCTAGTTTGAGGCGTAGGGCTACACTGAATGGGCATGATTATATAAGGCTCTCTCATACTCTGGATTGAGACCATTGCACTTTGCGTTTGATATCGTCATCTACTCACATCTACTTAGGATTTTAACGATTAGCCAATTATCAGCCAAGTTGACATGAAGCCTGTCTTGCTTTAACAGTTTTCATAGTTTTTGAATGATGAATACCATTTAGAATGTTATGAAGTAGACCGAGGCTATGCTGCTAAATACAAATATATTCTATACTTCATTTGAAGACCTATATTTTCATTTATTGTTTTTGAGCTAGTTTCATATTAGGAGATGTTCAAGCACATTAGACTTAAGTATTTGTCTGTACAACGCCGAATTTAATGCTAGAATGAGACTGCAGTACTATACAGGAAAAGTAGCTTCATATTTGAAATCAGTTCGAGGCTGGTATCCCACTTCCACACGAAACAAATCACTCACTCCAATGAGCTCTACATGCTGGGCTACAGCTGCCCTGCAGACCAGTGAACTGGTTTTACGAAGGTTGAATTTATTTTTGTAAGTGACTGGTGAGTATGTGTGCATTTGTTAGTACGTTCGTTTGTTTTTTCCTCTTTCAAACGTCCGTGTTCGTTTCGTTCCATTAAGGTTGTACGTGACGTCGTTAAATCGTAATGAGGAGCAATCGCTGAACAACTGATCATTTCTGTGTTTTCTCCGTATTTCTGATTTTCAGTGGTGAAGGAAGGTCTCCATTGTCTGTTGATTGTTTTTGAACCTTGATTTGACAGTTACTTCATCTGTTGCATGGGAAGAGGGTGGCATATATGAACTGCATGTCGTAGGCTATGTGTATCATGGACTGTTGGTATGTTCTGCTAATTTTACATACATATATGCAAAGAGTTTGTCTGCACTGTACAGTTTGTGTTTGTTGTATACACAGATACAACATATTGAATAAAATATTTATATAAAGGTGTACTGAAATCTCTCTAACCAATTTGATGTGATATTTGTGCGATATACACATGCATGATCCTGGACCACAAAAGGCATAATGTGTCAGTTTTTGAATCAACTTTTTATTGCTATATGGCTTGCATGAAATGACAATATTTGGCCGAGATACAGCTATTTTAAAATCTGGCATCTGAGGGTGCAAAAAATGAAAAATTAAATTGCGGAAATTACTGTTAAAGTTGTCCAAGTTAAGTTCTTAGCAATGTTAAGTTCCAAAAAATCTTTTTTGGAACATAATCTTTACTTACTTTTTGGCAAAATAATAAAAATAATTAGAATAATAATTTGTTATTTACCCATACAATGCATTTTGAGCTGCTAAAAATATACTCCAGTGACTTAAGATTGCTTTTATGGTCCTGGAGCCTCATTTAGAAAATGTTGCGCGGAAACTATCCTTAATTAGATCTTACGATAATTTCTCTGATATACGTGCGTCTGATTTATAGAACAGACTCTTTAAGATCTAAGATTTATGAATCGCAAATGATCTTGAACGCAATACATGCTTTCAGCACTCTGCCTTTTAAACAATTCATAGTTAATGTCATTAACATATAATATATCACCAATCATCATAATTTAGAGCAGCGAGCTGTAAGAACATCTAGGTTACGAATGTAACCCACGTTCCCTGAAGGAGAGAACGTAGACGTTACATATGGGAACTCGCCAGAGAGACCTATCTGCTTTGAGCTTTTACTAAAGGCCAATAAATATTAGAGTGCACTGATTGCGCTCAGGTGCACCTTATCACTGCGTGAGTATAAGAGGGCGCGCGCACAGTACACATGCAAGTTTTCGACGACCCTAGAGACGTGGCAGGAGAAAGTGTAACGTCTCCGTTCCCTGCTTCAGGGAACGTGGGTTACATTCGTAATTGAAGGGAAACACAGCCTTGTGCAAACCGTGGAGATGTTTTATGCCACACCTCTGGTGAAGGAGACCAGAGGAAGCACAGCCGGAGCTACTCCGCTCTAGTCCGGCTGCGGGGCAGGGAGGACTCAGGTTACGCACATTGAAGGGAACACTGAAAAGTTTAAGCACGGGTTCCTTGGAACCGCCGCAGCAAGCCGGCACCAGCCAGTCCTCTCGCTCACCTGCTGTCCTGATCAAGGACACGAGAAGACACGGCCTCTACGCGGAGGTCATAAAACCTGGCGAAAGTGTTGGGTGTTTCCCAGCCCGCAACTCTGCAGATATCCACTAAAGAGGCG
>JAUCNO010002000.1:0-15399 GCA_032353835.1 Enteromius viviparus
AGACGTCTGCCAGACGTTTGTAGTCAGCAGATGCTTTCCAGATCAAGAGATCTTTAAAAGACATCTTGCAGACGTTCATGTGCTATCTGGGTCTAGACTTGCTAAACTGTCATATCTCGAAAAATTCAGGAGAAAATGTAAATGTATGTGTGTTTTTTGTGTGACTGATTCTGTAATCACATGATATACATCCATATTCCCTCTCACAGAAGGCTAGGCTAACCCGCTAGGCAGTGGGCAGGCAGTCTGAAGTGATTCGTTCTGACAGGGTTAGAATGCCAGCCAGTGAAGGGTGTCTTCTAATCCATTCAAGCCAAAGAGACGACCACAGGAAGCCGTCCAATCTCCGCCATGCGGCCTAGCCTAGGCCGTGGCATTTCTGACACTGCCGGAAGACATTTCTCATGCAATACCGGGCTCGACGCTTGCCTTTCTTCAGCTCTGTCATCTTTCTAATTAAAAGCTTACGCAACGTCAGTGTTATATTTACCCTAATGGAATGCCTTGTAATTTTATCGCCCTGTGTTTACGTGTAATTGGCCCCAAGAGTCAATTGTGCCAATGAATTGGCAGTTAGGATAAGTATCTAAACCTCTCGAGAGGTTACAGTGGAAGGCATCATAATTAGATGTGTCCTTTGTAGCATGAGTATAGTTTTTACTCTTTCACTGCCTTTTTTAATTTTTGAAGCGATATGCATCTTCGATAATTAATCTCTGGGGTAGTTTTAAAATTTATACTATACATCTATATCCATATCTATAAATTGCACTGGTATCTCAATCTAGAGTTACCTTCAGAAAGCTAATGTAGTTGTCAGTTTTACATTTCTCGTTTTTTAACTTGTTGGGGCGTCCCAAATAAAATGGCTGGTGAGTGTGCATGGTAGGCTTAGTTTTATTAACTTTATAGCATACTCACAAGAAGTGTTTCAAGCTAGTGGTCAAATGCTTAGCATCATGGTGATAAACATTTGCAGTTTATGACTCCGCACTCATGTGTAATCACAATCTTCATGCCACTTCTGTAATCCTCTTAATTTATTTCCTCAGCTCTGAGGATCCAGTGACTGGCGGCACTCCTGTCAGTGCTATGTCTCAATTTGGAGGGGCTTACAGAGAGGATGTTAATTTACGGGTACTGCTGGCTGTGCCCAAATGCCAGGGGTGCCGTACATGGCTGACCTACTTTACTCTTGCCCTGTCCACATGCATGCTGACTGCAGTGCTGCAAGGACCTGGACTACCCAGTGGAACTCATTAGCCGCTGCGTAACTACAAGGGGAACCCATCTTGTGAAATACCGAAGCAGCAGAAGGTCATTTATGTTTGGTGGAAAATATTGTGAGGTGTGCATTTTGACATTTTAAAGATGATACCGTAGGAAGTAATTATTTAATTTGCTCGAGAGGATAAATTTGAGCTTTCCGGGATATCGCTATGTGTTAAATCTGATGAGTCATGCCATAGTAGAGTCCACCATCATTGTAATCTGAGCTACTTCATCCAGTGACTTCTGGAAAACCTTGGTTTATTCAATGTTTTCTTTGATAGAAGTTATAAATTAAGCAATATTCAAACAAAAGTTTGACTTGGAGTGATACAATAGTTTAAACAAATACAATACATTGGTACTGACTTGCATTTTAGACAAAATCATTCTTATTATTTCATCTGTTTCTACTCCAGTAAAAATAATTCCACAATCAGTTGTCATCTCACAGTTGTATTCTGTAAAAAAATATAACTTGATTGTGTTTTTAAATGAATCCACTGAGTGATTCAGTGATTCATTCATTAAGGCAATCGCTTGTTGAGCTTCTACTGTAAATGAATCAGTGTTTAAGGAAGTGGTTTTAGAGCATGATTCAGTGATTCACTCATAAAGAAAGTTTCTGGATGAGTCGCTGAGTTTATAAAGACAGTTGTTTTGTTGCAGTCTTGAATGAATCAACACACCCATTACTTATTAAAAGGATAGGGACTACCCTTTTAGACCATCCACTGGGTGTGGTGACTATTTTCTCCATTTTTAAATGTCAAAAGTGGAATTGGACATACCCTAAGTGTAATTGCGCCTTTCGCTTTAGGCCATGTGCTTTAATCGTTCAAATTTGGTCCCTAAACTCAATAAAATTGTGTTTAGTTTTCTAATAATTAATGTCTAAAATCTCACAATAAAATCTCTTTGTGTACATCTTGTGATTCTATATCTATAGTATTCTATACTATATTCTATATCTTTACATCTCACAATAATATTTCACTCAGAATTCTGAGTTTAGAACTCAATTCAGCAATTTAGCAATTCGAAATTCTTTTTGTTTCGCCATGCAACAAATATCCAAAATTAATGTGTTTTTATATCCAACCTTTTAAAATGAACAGCAAAATAAATATGCTCGCAGATTGCGATAAAGGCCAATTTAATCGCTAACAGTACAGGTAAATTACCATATAATGACAAAATCGTTAGACTCGCTGCATATTGAAGACTTTCAATTAGAACTGTGTAAATGAGTCAGACAAGGCCTGAGGGGCTGTGAGTCAGACAAAACTGTGTGCACGGTGAGCCTTACGTCATTGATTTCTCTCCTCAGTCACATTCATGTGACTTTTTTTGGCCAACAGCCATTGTTTTCAATGTCATTATCAACATCCTGTGGAGAAACTGTGCTCTCCATATGTCGATGGAAATTGGCTGTAAATAGCGTTTGTTGATCTAGTAATGAAACCAATTGGCTTCTTCCTCGAAATCTAGATGTTTTTTCAAGGTCAAGGCGTTTTGGCCTTCATCGCATAGTTTATAAAATGAACATATTTGCAAAAACCTCTTTGTGCCCTTAAAATATGGAATCTAAGAAATAAATAAATATTTAAAGATATATCAGCTATTTGAAATATGTATATCTTAGTAATAATATTATTTAAATTAAAATAATGATGGTAGTCTATCCTTGGTCTTGCTACGTCAATTCAGCTTTGATTAGAGAAAACGACACCATGAAGACAATGCCAGCAATGGTTGTCTGTTCATGTTTTCCTGTCTGGCCATATTTAGTTAGTACCAACCATCTTTTGACCTAATTATCTAGTTCCCTCACTATAGCTGGAGCCAAGGATCAGGTCATCCAACCCGATTCTCTGAGCGAAGATAAAACCAGCATTAAGCAGCGTGCCAAGCAGCTGTCAAGTAGAGCATCAGTCAGTTTATTCACAGGATTCTGAGCCAATAAAAGAGCGAATGTTCAATACTCTACATCACTATTCTTGTTGGAGTCGGTCCATCAGGGAGCCGTGGTTCCTCTCTTTATGATAGCAGGTCATGTTCATGGACCATGATAATCTGAATAATTCAGCGCATCAGGAAACTGAGCAATGCCAATTGTTGCTTGATTAGAGGGCCTTTCTGTTCTCACCTGTATCAAATATGCATGTTAAACAAGTCATTTTCCCAGGCTGGACTCAGCCATTGTCTTTCTTCCCTGAAACACAATTGACACTCTATCCCCTCAAGAGTAGTGTGTGATTAGCATGCATGTTCATGAACCAGATCAGGTGAAGCTTTGTGAATGTTTTTAACCTTGTTTTATTAAAGGTGATAGGATTGCTTTGTTCAGATCCTATACTGGTTAATGTGTGAGAGAACCAGAAATAAAAGTAGGGCCACACAATTTAGGGAAAAATTGTAGTTTTACTTACAGCATTTACTGTTTCACCAGCTTTAAATTGTTTTTATCTGCATTCTGAGTGGTTTTTGCATTCCATAAATCTTTTTTTTTATCAAAAATGTACACAACTTTTAAAAAAGTTGAAATGTATAAATCAATGTATAAAAATTGAAAAGAATAAATCTTATATAGAACCTTATAATTCCATCATGATAAAAAAAAAAAAAATGCTTGTTTGTCGGGCTGCACAATTTTACCCCAATGTATAGATAAAAATATTATAAAATATTATTATTAACCGTATATTAATAAGAAATATTTTTTTTATTTTACTGTAAAACACAAATGTGTAAATAAAATACTAAATAAAATTATGAAACAAAAAAGAAATAACTATTGTAATATTTTGCTGTAAAATACAAAATTAAAATGTATTAATAAAATCAATTACTGTTACTATTATAAATATTACTATTGTAATATTTCTTTGAAAAATTCAAGTGAAAAAATTACTGTAATTACTGTAATTTTAACAAAATTCTTAAACAAATAAGAAATTGTAACATCCTGAGTTTGTTTGTTCTTAGTTTCTTTGTGTTTTTATTTAAACGCTTGCCTCCGCGATCTCCTTTGCCTGCTCCACATCAACCAGCTTGAAACGTTACAGAAATATTGTTATTATTTCTTCATTTTTAAATGATAAAACTCAAACAGGCAGTGCACAGTATTTGTGAGTTCATAATCACACTAAGCTGTATCACGATTTTGATACATTTTCAGTTTTTAACGTGAATTACTTTATGGCTTCACAACCTGGTCTTATTTGTGTTCACAAGCCTGTATGATTTTATGTCTTCTGTGAAACATAAAAGAAGATATTTTGAAGAATGTTTTTTTAAATATAAAATTTAACCAGAATAATTTAAATTAAAAATAAATTTGACCAGAAATTACTCTTATTTTGTTCCAAACCTGAACGTCTGTGGAGCATAAAATTCTAAATTAAAAAAAAAAGAAAATTCATACATTGAAAGTCAATGGAGACCAAAGATTTTAAGTTTGGACCCCATAGACTTTCAATGTATAAAAAACAATGACAACAACACATTAAGACTTTTCAAAATCTAGAATTTCATGTTCCTCAGGCGTATGAAAGTAGTTCCATTTTGGAACAACTCAAGGGTCATTTCCGGTCAAATTTGGCCCTTTAAGTTTCACAGAAAGGCTTCTACTCTTTAAAAAAGACATAATAGTTTGTTCTTCACACAGTCAGCATGTATAAAGTCAGCATTGTTCCTTGTTCGTCATCTCCTTGAACTCCCAAAAGTCTGCCAAATCCGAGAACGTCCCTGGTCTCAGATGGCTTCTGTTCTCGAGAAGCACGTTGATGGCCTTGTCTGCTTTTGTTCGGCCAAGGTTGCAGTTGCCTCTGTGAAGTACGACGTCCCCTTGAGAAGTCATCTCCTGGGAGTCGACATTCACCCTGAGCATCCGTCATTTGCCCCTTCCTCACCCTCTGTCCTCTTCATCCTGCCTGACTGTCTCCTCATGGGCCACTGTCGGGTTTCCCCGAGCTGCAGATGATAGATGGGCTTGTGGAGCAGCGAGACACAGAATGAGGAGGATACGTACGGTTATGTAAAGAGATGTGTGGGCAGCATTTGAAATCGATGTGAGTTGAAGAGTGCCATCAGCAGCACTAAACTAGTGCAGATCCAGCGGTGATATATGGGAAAGTTGACGCCTCCACACACTTTCCTTCAGCTCACAGCCCCTCCATGAGTTCTTGCACCTGCCCTAGAGTCCCCCCCCCTTTTTAGTGTGTGTTCATTATTCCTTTTAATGTGCTTTTTCTCTAATTAAGGTACTAGGCTGCCTTAATTGCTCCCGGTCTGTGTCATCTGTTTAAGAGGTTTTTTTTCCAACCCAGATATACTTTTTCTCTCTGATGTTTGTGCGATATCAGTCTGTGCTTGTGCTGCTATTTTTTCCATTCCCATCATTAAACCTGGTCTTGTTTATGTAGAAAAATATCCCGGATTCGACAGAAACATCAAGCACCACCTAGTTAAGTGTTTTTCACACTCAAAACAAGCACGGCTTCAAAAATGTTGAATCTTTTTTTTTGTTTTATCTTTCACTCCGGCATGCTCTAAGTAGTATGATTCCAGGATGCATAGATTTTAGGCTTCTTATGGTTGCATAAAATGACTAACTATATGGTTGAGAAGACAACATGCTAAGTGACACTTAAATTTTGTTATAATGCAATTACATCTATACATTTTTAAGTAGCACTTTACGAGGTTTTATGCATAATGCATTATAAAAGATTATCAAAGTGTATAAAGCATTGCAATTATTCAAAATGTGTTTGTAATACATTATCCCCCAGTTTCACAGACAAGGCTTAAGCTAGTCCCAGACTAAATTGCATGTTTGAGCAGTCTCAGATGAAGATATCTTGCTCTGGCATATCTTAAAACATGTCAGTGTCACTGTTCTATGTTAAGATGCACACCTGTAATATTTTCTTATAAGGCATTTTTGTAAAAGTTGCTTAAATATCCTAATTTAACTAATGCCTAATCCTGGCTTAAGCTAAGCCCAGTTTGTGAAACCGGGCCTAAATCCTGTTAGGTCTGGTTTCACAGACAGGGCTTAGACTAAACCAGGATTAGGCCATAGTTCAGTTAGCACATTAAAGTAGTTTTCATTCACAATCCTTAGAAAAAACATTATTGATGTGCATCTTCAGACAAAACCAAGGCTCTGATATTTTTAAAGATCAGGCAGTGCAAGTTTAAACAGCCTAGATTAGGACTAGGCTTAAACCTTGTCTGTGAAACCGAGGGATAATGTAACAATAAATTGAAAGTGTTATAATTAGCGGTGGGCATAGATTAATTTTTTAAATCTAGATTAAAATGGCTCATTTGAATTCTGCCAAAGGCATTCAGAATGTGTGCTACCTAAATAATGACTAAAAGTAAAGCCCTATTATATTTGAGATATCTGTGTGTCAGTGCTGCCATCTTAAAAGTAGGCGTGTGAATCTTGGTTTCACAATTCAATTCAATATGAATTTTTACACACATGGTTTAGTTTAAGCCAGGACCAGGCCTTAGTTAAATTAAGATATTAATGCTTCTTTTACAAAATTTTAAGATATGTCAGAGCAAGATATTTTCAGTTGAAGCAGTTCAAACATGCATTTTAGTCTGGGACTTGTTTAAGCCCAGTCTGTGAAACCAGGAGAATATCACATTCTCCTTCAATATAACTGCACATGGCTACATTTTAAATCACATTTATTTTGTACAAAATTTACATTTTTTATCATTATATAAACAGGCTATTCTTTTAAAACTATTACTTATTTTAAAAAGTGCTCTTTGAGTATACAAAAGTTTACAGAAATAGTTTCGACTTTAAAAGTTGGACTTTATTAGGCTATTGCGTCTTGATTATTACTGATGAGATCATAGACAGTGGCAGCTTTAACAGACCGGTACATCTCGAGTGCGCACATGTGCCATATAGCGATGCACGCATGATCTCTGTGACGCCCAGATCTATAAAACAGAACCTCTAATAAACACGGAGGTGTTAGTCCCGTCAGAAACGGTAAATAAAGATCACGGACGACCAGTTGTTTTTTTACCGTAAATTTTACGGAATTTTTTACAGTGTAGATTTATGTTAAGTTTAAGTAATAATAGGAAATCAAGCGGCATGTATTTTAAAGAAAAAAGATTAATGTTTGAAACAATTGCATATATAATTTTTTCTTTTCTCGATCTGTTTTTATAAGATTGATCTTATTTTGTATAGATATTTTATGTTTAACCAGCCTCTTAACAGCTGTTACAGGGAAACAAACACTAATTGCTTGATTTGCCCTTCAGGTATCGACTAACAGCTGCTATGTAATTCTCAGGTGACTTGCTACCTTGCTGAGGTGAACAACAGAGCAAAGAGGTAGCCGTGTCTCTCATTTACTCCTGACAGCTCTCATGTCGAGGTCAGCTCCGTTTCAATACCAATGCAGGGAAAACTGCATTGGTATTGGTATCTGTTAAATGTATTTTTTAAAGACAATTTTAATCACCATCATGTTGCTCCAAAACCCTTTAAAACACATAAAAATATTTTTAAACATGTATTTTTCTCTTTTTTTTTCTGTCCATGCAATAAAAGTCAATTTAGAGCAATGTTTTGGACCCCATTGACTTTGATTATCTGGACAAAAACAGTTTAAACTGTTGACTGACAGTAAATATTTTTTATTTAGGTAAAATAGACCATTAAGGGGGTAATATATTTTTAAATTTATGTCTAACTATGCAGTGGTACAGTTACAGTATTTGTATGTCAACAGTTATGCAGTTATTGCACATCTGCATGGACATATACATTCATATAAGAGCACTTTCTTGAAGACAATTAAATTTAATAAGCTGTTAAAATATGCTTTGTTGACATCTCATGAGGGGGAAAGACAGCAGGGGTGGAAAGAAAAGTGGCAGGGTATTATTAGTCATTGCCTATTATTAGTATTCATGATTTTCTGACATAATGACCGGTGAGACAAACTTTGACACCTGAACCAAAGTCAGGTGTAGTTTTCTATTCACCTCACGCTGCTGATTGACTTGTAGTGATCCTGTGCGCTCCGTTTGTTGTTTGAAGCAGTGGTCTGTGCTGATTGGACAGCTTCATCATGTTAACTGATATGGGTTGAACCAGGGGCTGCTCGTGCGGTTGGGTTACCAGAGATGATGGGGGAGGGAGTAGGAAGGTTGTGCTGGGATACATCTGAAATGTCACTTTTCAATAACAACCTGGTACTCTGGGATTGGACTAGTAAGCTTGTTTTCTGTAGGTAAGTCTCACTATGTTTTACTGTAGCACCAGGGTGGACCTGAATGGTAATGTCAAAATGTCCTCACTGATGTCTTTCACTGCAAATTTGTTAAGACCATGTTAACACGGTCATTTCATTTTTTCTTGGCTCATAAAGATAAATAAATCATTATCCTAAAGAGGGCATTAAGTCATCTGAGATTTCAGTCTGTTCATGTGTAAGTGTTGATGTATTAAAGCTTTCGTTCTTAATATTTCAGAGAAAAAAGCTGGGTGCTAAAAGATGATGGTAGTCATGAAGATTTGGTGTAATATAATCATCCGGATTGTTTATTCAGATCCCTTTGAAAAGAATGGCACACTGGATGAATGAAAAGGAAAATTCAGTTTCTGACAGTGACTTTCAAACATTCAACATGTTGTGAACAAGGGATAGTTCACCCCAAAATTTAAATTCTGTCTTTATTGACACCCATACTCATAAAAGCTTTTGATTAATCTTCACACACATTTTTTTTTTTATGAAATCCAAGAGCTTTCTTATCCTTCGTAAACAGCAAGGGAGCTACAGTACAAAGTTTTCTTTGAAACATTTTTCACATGAAAAAGTATTCAGGACTATCAGATGGACTATTTTAATGATGTTCTTACTATCTTTCTTTGCCTTGAATGTGTCAGTTGCATTGCTGTCTATGCAGGACAGAAAGCTCTTGGATTTCATCAAAAATATCTTCATTTGTGTTCTGAAGATTAACACGTGTCTTATGGGATTTGAACAACATGAGGGTGAGTAATTAATGGCAGAATTTAAATTTTTGGGTGAATAACCACTCTTAAGACTTATTCACACAAAGTTATATGTTTGTCAAAAACTGAAAATGGTGCTATGTCGGGGGATTAATTAGATTATCCATACTAGTCTAAAAATGTGCTGTGTTTACCCAGTTGCACTTTTTTGGCCAGCATTTTCTAAAACATTGATAGTCATGTTCATGCAAACTGTTAATCATGCCCATACAAACTCATGTTAAGTCATCATTTGACATGGGGAAGCATCACAATGCTGTGGAAGCCGTAGAGTAAATGGCTTCTACAGCATTGTAAAGTAAAGTAAGCCGTTGTAAAGTAAAGTAAAGCTTTCAGTAAAGCCGGTTCTTTGATTAGCGCTAAATCTCTGTCAGCTGTTTTTAAATGCAGCGCCAGTTTAGGAACAGAGTCGTACATCACTGACAAGCTACGTGTTAGTTTCGCGGGTGATTCAACGCGCAGCTTCTCAGTGATCTACGGCTCTGTTTATAAGTTGGCGTTCCTTTTGAAGACAGCTGACGGAGATTTAGCGCTAATCAAAGAACCAGCTTTACTGATGAGATGCGCATAATATATCGTTCGATATATATCGCCCAGCCGTAGTTATAGATGAGAGTTGCAAAGTTGTGGTTAATCAATACCTGTTTTTGTGTGTCTTTTCTCTAGGTGTGAGGTGTAGTGATTCAGCCCCAGTAAGGTAGGGAAGGGGCATGGCGGGTTGTCCACGCCTGAGCTTACCGGGGCTGTTTGTGCTCCTAATCGCTGCATCCCTAACACATGGCCAAAGCTGCCCACAGCGCTGTGACTGTATCCCTCATCAGAGAGCCGTGATGTGCCAGAACAAGCACCTGGGCACTTTTCCTGGAGGCATCCCGACTGACACACGGCTGCTGGATCTGAGCGGCAACAGTTTGCGATGGGTGGAGCACAACGACTTGGCGACTCTCTCGAGACTCGAGGAACTAGACTTGAGCGAGAATCTCATCAGCGTGCTGGAGCCTAACGCCTTCTCCAGCTTGCTTAACCTGAGAGTGTTGCGTCTGCGAGCCAATCAGCTTAAACTCGTGCCCATGGGTGCCTTTTCACGTCTCGCCAACCTCACCACTCTGGACCTAAGTGGGAATAAACTGGTCATCCTGTTGGACTTCACCTTCCAGGACTTGAAGAACCTCCGCAATCTGGAGGTCGGTGATAATGACCTGGTGTACATTTCAAACAAGGCTTTCCTAGGACTGGTGGGGCTCCGGGAGCTAACCATCGAGAGGTGCAATCTGACCTCTATAACTGGACAGTCTCTTTCCTACCTTCGAGGCTTGGTAACTCTTCGGTTACGCTACCTCAGTATCGTTTCGTTGGAAGAACAAAACTTTCGCAAACTCGGTGGACTGCGGGGTCTTCAGATCGACCACTGGCCCTTCCTAGAGTACATCTCTCCACACAGCTTCCAAGGTCTCAACCTGTCTTGGCTCTCGATTACCAACACCAACATTTCCACCGTGCCTACGGGAGCCCTTCGCAACCTAATTCACTTGGCAAGCCTCAATCTGTCTTACAACCCCATCTCGGTTCTGGAGTCCTGGGCCTTGCGGGATCTCGTCCGCTTGAAGGAACTGCACCTAGTTGGTACAAACCTGATATCGGTGCAACCCTACGGTCTTGGAGGCCTGCAACAGATACGACTGCTCAACTTATCAAACAATGGATTAGTGACCTTAGAGGAGGGATCCTTCCACTCGGTCAACACCCTGGAGACATTGCGGGTGGATGGCAACCCTCTGTCCTGCGATTGCCGTCTGCTGTGGATCCTGCAGCGCCGGAAGACCCTCAACTTTGACGGAAAGTCGCCTATTTGCACCACTCCTGTGGAACTGCGAGGAAAAGCACTCAGTACCTTCTCGGACTCTGCGCTCTTTGACCATTTTACCTGTCAGCGGCCTAAAATTCGCAATCGAAAACTGCAACAGCTGACAGCACGTGAAGGCCAGGTGGTGTCGTTTGTATGTCGAGCCGAAGGAGACCCAACTCCAGTCATCTTTTGGATTTCACCTCAGCGTCGACGTATCACCACCAAGAGTACTGGCCGAGTGATTGTCCTACATGATGGTACGCTGGAGATCCGTTATGCCCAGGTGACAGACACTGGGACTTATATCTGCATTGCAAGCAATGCTGGTGGCAACGATACCTACTTTGCCACGCTAACAGTCAGTGGATTGCCATTGGATGGTGCATTGGCAGCCAATCGCACCTATTATGTGGGAGATCTAAATGACACAAATTTAAATGACACGCGTGTCTTCCTAAAATTCACACTGGACCTCAAGACCATCCTGGTGTCCACAGCAATGGGCTGCATCATGTTTTTGGGTGTTGTGCTTTTTTGTTTCATTCTCTTGTTTGTCTGGAGCCGAGGACGAGGTCAGCACAAGAACAATTTCTCAGTTGAGTATTCATTCAGAAAGGTAGACGGTCCCGCTGCCAGCGGGGGTCAAGGAGGGGCACGAAAGTTCAACATGAAGATGATATGAAATGGGCACACTAGCAGTTTAAAGGAGTTAAACGCACATTATTGTTATTTCAAACTGAAATACATTTCTACTACCAGTCCTGCATTTGACTATGGGTTCAGATTTTAAGACACAGAGGGTTTTAATGGGAGCAATGAATAATGTAGTTGCTGAGGGGTGCTTTCCATCAGCAGCTATTTATAATCTAACCTTACTTTGCCGTCTTGGGATATTTTACATATTTATTAAGACATTTATGATGAATTACATACTTGCAGCTGGCATTAGGTACCGTTTTAAACTTTCTCATGTGAAAAGGCCATGCTTATAGTGATATATAATGACCATTAAAAATACTACCATGCAATTTTCTACAGAACATATAATTTTAAAATGAAAGTTTAGTTAGGCTCTTAATGTTTCGGTGGTTGTTGTGAGAAAATTCCAGGATGATTTAGATTATAATTGTTTAAAGAGGTGCTTTTTGCTTGCCAAGAAATTGCCAATGCCCTCAAAAGATAAAAAAAAAATAAATGAATTTATATGCTCAGTACTTTGTAGACAATAAAGTGAGCATACATTTCACACTGCCAATTTAACAAGGATTTGTTGTTGGATTAGCCCCAATCTTAGCCTATTAGCCACTTTGTTGGAAACATGAGATGCTAGAAGACTGTTTAATTATATCTTACTTAAAAAGTTAGTTGATTTAGTTTGCTATGGATAATATGGCTATTGAATGCTTCTATATTACACTGCCACCTACTTCTGAGTCATGCCCGCACAAAATCACACACACACACACACACACACACACACACACACACATGCATACAAAGGTACTGTAGTAACAATATAAAAGCACATTGTCTTTTTAAAAACATTACATATTTATCAGCTAAATACCAATATTCTCAGTATCTAGACTGGGTTTAAGACATTTTGTATCTTATTGTATATGTATTGTTGTTTTGTGTGTTTATTATTGTGCCCTGTTCTCATGTTAAGTAAGTTAATGTGAAATACTTTTATTCTATATCAAATGTTCTTAATTAATGAAAGATGATGTGTGAAAAGTTACAGCATTAAAAAACAAAAACTTTCTTAGCTTTTTATTACAGGTGACTTTCAGTTGTTGTATGTCTTTACGCCTCTTCTGTGTAAGTGTAAGTCTGTTTAAAAGGGAATGTCAGTCTCATAACTTATTTCATGTTAATTTGCATGAGTATACAGTCAAAGATAGCTTTTTGTGCACAGGCCACTGATCTTGTGATCCATCAAGGAGTTCTTACGCTTGCATTGTCTGTTTATAAATATGAATATTTATGACCTTGCTCCAGTGCTGCCGCTTACAAAAAAAAACAGAAAGGCACTTTACAAAGCTGTTCTGCTGCCCCCTAATGTTAAAATACCACAGTTTAATGAACACAGGGTACCAGTCTCAACCTTACTGCCTTCTACCGATCACTCTCTATTTAAATGTATTCGATTATGTGCTGTTTTGTTTGAAAAGATCATTAGCAGCCTGTACTGTTTTATTTTAAGCAGCATTGTATGTACATTGCAAACTGCCAGAATTTGTCAATAACGACTGTAAAACTGATTAAAAGAAGCTTTTTGATATTTTTGTAAAAAGTTATTTTACAGTTTTATTTATTGTAAATTAAATGAAAAGGGTATCCACAGCATTTTTATGTTCTGGATAGTTGCATTGTTAAATATGTTAAGAATATTGTTCTTAAACTGAAAAAAAAAAAAAACTGTTTATAAAAGCATGTATCCAAGTCCCTGTGTTGCAATTTCTTCTTTTTCTGATTTTGTTTTTGTCATCATAAAGTAATATTATATATGAATGTTTTTTGATTGATTTCTGTAAAGCAATGCATGCATAACCTTTGCTCAACATTATTTTTAATGCCAAGATGGTGTTCAAAATAAACATTTCACAGCATTTTATTAGTTCCTTTGAAAAAGCTTGCTTTTAAAACCACATTAATAGAACCTGAGCAGAGGAGAGTAGCAGGTGAATAACATCAGAAGCTTGTTCATCTTCAGGTTTACAAATAAACTTGCGAACCTGATTCTATTCTGATTCTATGAACAGTTTTGAATTTCTGATACTGACAGGCGCTTGTCAGCATACCTCAATTTGGTTCTACAAACTTTAAATGAAATGACATGACAGCTGAGCAATCGTTGGCCATGAGCATCTGGCACAGTCATGTGTGCACAAGAAAATGTCAATTATTTTCTTATCATGACACTTTTCTTCTCATACCATCTGCTTTACAAAACAAAACAAAGTTGTGTTTCCTGCAGGATGTAAAAAAAAAAAAGCACAGACATGAAGGCATATAATGATGTACTTAACAAAAATAGAAAAATTATTCGAAAAATTGTTAATTGAACTTTTGACCTATTATCTGTATCACACAGGTAAGTACAGCATTTTCACTCAACAACCCTCTTATTTACATATAAGCAAAAAGAAAATAAGTGTAATCGTAATACAAAATGGGAGTGTTCTTGATGTCTTTATGATGTAATAGATCTAGTCGCCTGTGGCCAGGTTTTTTGTACTGAACAGTCTATGAATAAACTTAAAAAGAGAAGTGCTGTGTTTCACTTTCACACCAAAGATGCACGATCAATGCAATATTAATATGCACTTACCCATTATAGAGATTAGCTCTCTGTACAAATCCAGATAATGATCTGTGCAGGTATTGTGTTTTCAAAGTCTTTTACCATTGGCTTTCCATCGGCACATGATGATTCAATGATTCAAATACTGGATCATTGTTACGAATTGTTTGGGATTGATGAATCAAGGCTGTCATTAAGGAAGGACGTTTAAGAATGTGGTGTATATATATTTAACAGCCATTTATTTTGTTAAAGCTGGCATAGCTAGGCTAAGTTTCTTTAAATCAGTCTGTGGATAAAATATAACAATGCCACTTTATATCTTTGGTGAATGACAAACAAGATAATTAGTGTGATTATTGAATCCTGAAGAATGCAGTGTTACTTTTGTTAGTGTTAGTTGGGCTACGTTTCTTTAAACTAGTCTTATTCAACATGATGTTTATATCTTTGTTAAATCATAAAAAAAGAGTAATAAATGAGAAAATATGGATTTTTAATATGTGCAAAGAAAAGCTGCTAAGAGACTTAGCATCTACAGTGGGTACGGAAAGTATTCAGACCCCCTTATATTTTTAACTCTTTGTTGTATTGCAGCCATTTACTAAAATCATTTAAGTTCATTTTTTTTCCTCATTAATGTACGGTACACACATCACCCCATATTGACAGAAAAACACAGAATAGTTGAGATTTTTGCAGATTTATTAAAAAAGAAAAACTAAAATATCACATGGTCCTAAGTATTCAGACCCTTTGTTGTGACACTTATATATTTATCTCAGGTGCTGTCCATTTCTTCTAATCATCCTTGAGATGGTTCTGAACCTTCATTTGAGTCCAGCTGTGTTTGATTATACTGATTGGACCTGATTAGGAAAGCCACACACCTGTCTATATAAG
>JAUCNO010002001.1:0-15396 GCA_032353835.1 Enteromius viviparus
GTCTTATATAGACAGGTGTGTGGCTTTCCTAATTAAGTCCAATCAGTATAATCAAACACAGCTGGACTCAAATGAAGGTGTAGAACCATCTCAATCATGTCAATATGGGTTGCTGTGTGTACACTGAGGAAAAAAATAACTTAAATGATTTTAGCAAGTGGCACCAATATAACAAAGAGTGAAAAATTGAAGGGGGTCTGAATACTTTCCGTACTCACTGTAAATATACTTGCATTTAAATCCAGCTTTTCTTGCACTGCTGGTTTTTTAGAATATACATTAAAGACTAAAATTCTAAGAATTTTTTTAATTTCTAAGAATCCCAACAGTGCAAGAAAGCTGAAACTGTATGAAAGTAAATGAGGTGCACCATGTTTATGAGGTTTCTTTGTATAGATTGCATGCATGTCTAATAAACTTCTAATATAATGGCCCGGTTACACAAACGTGGTCTAGCTTAAGCCAGGACTAGGCCTTAGTTAAAATAAACTATTTAAACAACTTTTACAAAATGCCTCAGAAGAAAACATTACAGGTCTGCATCTTGACACAGAATAATAACACTGATATATTTTTAGATATGTCAGAGCAGGATATTTTCAGTTGGGACAGCTTAAACATGCATTTTAGTCTAGGACTAGCTTAAGACTTGTCTGTGAAACCGAGAGAGAGAGTGTCATATTTCGTACCTGTATATTAATAATAAACACTTATGTTTAATAAAAATAATAATACTTATGAAGAGTTCAAATCCAAAAGCCTCTAAGTATGGCTGAAACTTTGCTTTTAAATTAGCTCTTCTTTCTGGCTTCTTTGTACAGGTTTCTATGACATACTGGTACTTCTTTGGGTTAAGGCTGTGTAAAAAAATACAAAAATAATTTTTTGTAGTGTTGTACTTATATTTTGTACCTGTATATAAATACAATGAATAGTAATAAATGTTTACCATTTAACATAAATTAGAATATATTTTGTAAATATATATATATAATTTTAGAGTTAATTTGCAAAAACGGATACATTTTTAACAAGTCTCAAAATTCATGTTTTTTCATTGTGCATTCCAATTAATCTCAGTCAAACTGCTGTTATTTTGACTAGGCAGAAAAAAAAAAACATTTATTAGTTAGACATTTTTTTTACTAGTCAAAATAACTGCAGTTTTATTTACAGTATATTCATATATGTCTGTGTGTGTGTGTGTGTGTGTGTGTGTGTGTGCGTGTACATGATGTCCTTTGGGGGGGGTCAAAGTCCAGGGTTTTACACGTCTTGCATCAGATCTTGAAACTGACTCGGTCATAAACAATCCCGGCTGCACTCTCAGTGCAAAATAATGAGTTTATTGAATGTTGACATCCAGAAAGTTTGCATATTTAGAGAAAATTTCTAAAACTTAACACATACAATTTTTGTCAGTTGAAAAACTACAAGGAAATTATTATTATTATTATTATTTTTTTTTTGAGGCTTGGAAGTATCAAAAGAAATTCCTTGTGGTACAGTGCACAGACCTGACAATTAAACAGTTCAAGGGAAATCCATAACTGCTGTAACTGCAGAGCTTTTAGTGAAAGAAATGCCTCAGAAGAACCCTCCCATATACGTCAGAGGTGACTCCACTCAGATGTTTCCAAAAAGAACCTATCCCATCCATTCAAAAGGCACTGTTTCAGAAATTACAGATTGTACCTTTACCGTGTGTCAAGTGTTACAGTATATAGTCACACACCCTGAGCTACATTACTAGAATGTTGTTATATAGAGGGAAAACAATGTGCTGTACTATGCCTAGCTGTCCAGTCACCAACTGCCAATCATTGCTTCTTATATGTTAGTTAGTTTATACACAAGTACTTTTTATACAAGAATGAAACATGCAGCAATGCACAACCTAAATTAAAATCCCCAAATATCGTATTATTGTGTAAACAAGTATTACGTGATTGTCTTACCACAGGAAATAAATGTTATACCACTTTAATATTGCAATAGTTCTAAATACACAGATTGTCCACAGGTACAAAAGTTTAAGCATTGAGAGAAGAGAGTCAATAAAATTTAATAGAACTAGTGTTATGGTTATAGGTTTTATGATTTCTGCCAATATGACAGTATTTATGAGGTGATATATAATTGGGAAAGTCTCTAAGCATAATATTTCTGTTTAAATGTTACAGAATGGTCATAAATATCATTTTAAAATTTTACAAAAACTGGGGTCTTGAGCAGTCATTTGTTTACTGTTGCTCGAAAGACGCACAAAATAATTTTTTAACCATTAAAAAACAATATATATATATATATATATATATATATATAAATTAACAAAAACACACTAAATAAATAAATATAGAAATATATAAAAAAAATATTGCACAGACCAAGCAATGGCAATGAATTTTGGGGAAAGAAATGTATAATGTGGAAAAAGATAATTGTAAAGAGTGCAATACTGTCTACTGTCATTTAAAAAAATTAACTCAATATATTATAAAAAAAAATAAAAAAAAACCTATTCAAATAATAAATTACCTCAAATAAATAAATAGTGCACAGACAAAGTAAACGTCTTGGATTTGGCAAAGAAAATCAATTATGTGCCCACCAAAAAATAAATAACATAAAATGTGATAATTAAAAATCATACAACGTTTTGAGATGTGTTCGTTTGATAAATTTTGGCCCAAAAGTGCAAAAGCTGCAGAAGCTGTTTAACAGGCCTGTGCTTGTATTTGAACTTGTATTTGAACACAAACATCAAAGATGATTTGACCAACAAATAATCCTTTAGTGCTGATCTCAATAGAAGTATCTTGCATCACAACATTATGATAATGGGAGGGAATAACAAACTGATGCTTGTTTTGTACAGGCCAAAAACAAACTCCTTTCATTCTTTTCCATTTCACTCCACTTCACTTCTCCTACTACAGTTTTTTTTAAACGGGAGTCAGAAAGGCTGAAACAAGGGCAGAAAAGCCATTAAAGCACCCTGGCACACGGCCGTGGGGATTAAAGGAGAAAAAGCATACGGGGAAAATAGAGTATCGACCAGACTCGGGTCAAATACCTTTAGGAGTTAGTAAATCACAGGTTCGGATAAAACCTAGTCTCATTTCCTTTGTGACCTGGATAAGAGATCTAAAACCGTCTGTTGGTGCAATGCAAGGTCTGCCTCATTAAAGTGACAGTCTCGTCAGATGCTAAGCGAAGCATGGAGACACGCTCTTCTTCCTTCGCTGTCACTCAACAAAATAATTTAAAGAAATATTTGACCGGGACTGGCTCCAGCACCCACACAATCCTTCCTAAACACCTCTGTCCTAGAGTTTAAAGATGCTTTATCCAAAGGGATTTACGGAGGTCCAATTGCAAAAAGAGTCAGTTCCCCTTGAAGAGCTCCGATTTAAGTGCTGCGGTCAAGGGCACAATAATGACAGAGCACAAACCTGATTTAAGTCACTCTCTAGCATTCAGACAGCAGTCTATCTGGCTTTTAACGATAACACTCTCTTAAAGGAACATTACAGGTTCAATACAAGTTTAGTTATATTGTTCAATTTACAATATTCATTAGCTAAATTTATCCCCTCTTTTTCTTTTTAAAACAAGGAAAGACTTGGCTTATAGTGAGGCGTTTACAATGGAAGTGCTTGGGCCTAAACATTTAATCAAAATCTGAATTCACAATGAAACAAAAGCGCATGTATCGGATTATAAAATAATATAGGGTGAAACATAGTTCTATGATTGGTTATTAATTGTTGGTTTAACTGAGATCTAGTAATGACATTTTGATTGAAATTAATGGATTTTTTTATTTAAATGTAAATTTGACTGTTGATTTCATATTCTCACTGTTTCAAAACATGATATGAATGTTTCATATTTTTGCTTTTAAAACCTCCTTCCATTGTAAATGCCTCAGGAAGTCAACAGGAAATTATTATTTGTGCTATTCAGAAGGTTTGATTAATGCACAAGCACATGTTATTTTCTGACATCACTGGTTTCTATTGTCTGAAAGCACCACACTCAATGACTGTGCACCAGGATTTTTGTTTCCTTGTACTCTACCATTCTAAAGTTTGTGTAAGTTTTTTTTAAAAGAAATTTATATTTATTCAACAAAAATGCATTAAACTGATTAAAAGTGACAAAAAATATGTTTATAATGCAACACAAGATAAACTAATAGCTGTTCTTTTAAACAAAAAATAGTTTTTCTCCAATACATGTTGGCCACAATTATTGGCACCCAATTATTACTACATCCTTCTCCCAAGATAACAAGATAATACCTGAAGAGTTTGGAGAACACCTGATAAGAGAAAAGAGAGCATTCCGTCATCCAGAATCACTCCAGACCCTTTAGATTACCAGCTCTATATTGGTTCTCCTCTTTAGTTCTCCTCACTCAGGGTTCAGGTCAGAGGACTGGGACAGACATGGCAAAAGCTTTATTTTGTGCTCAGTGACTAATTCTTGTGTTTAATTTGATGTTTGTTTTGGATTATTGTCCCAGTGGAAGAACCAACCATGGCCCATTATAAGATTTCTAACAGTCATTTCTAACAGTCAGTGAAATATTATCTGCAGAGGAAATATGGACCCACAACATCAGAAATACAGCAGTATACTGCATTGTACACACAGAGTACTTTTTATCCCTGTGTTCATCAAACCCATCTTGAGTGATTGCTGCTAAAAACTATTTTTTTTTGTTTTATCTGAGAGTTCCAGTCCTGTCTGACAACTGAACATGCTGGAGATTGTTTTTGGGTGAGTGAGGGGAATTTTTCTTAAACTCTCCCAAACAACATGTGCTAATGTAGGGGCTGTTTGACTGTTTTTTTTTAAGGTTTTCTGACGCTATTTTCTGCAGTTCTTCACCTGTGGTCCTTGAAGAGTCTTTATCCACTCAAACTCTTCTCCTCACCGTGTATTAGGATGATGGAGACACACGTCCTCTTCCAGGCAGCTTCCTAACATTTCATGTTGTTTGGAAATTCTTATTTCCCTGATGGTGGAAATTATCATTTTCCCTGCTCTAGCTCTTTTCTTAAAGCCACTTCACTAATTGGTGAAGCTCAATTATCTTTTGCTGCACATCATAAATGTATTATTTTGTTTTTCTAATTGTGTTGATGATTAAGGGAATTTGGGCTTTGTTTTCCCTCCTATATATATTTCTGTGAAACAAGAAACCAGGGATGGATAATTTCATGTCCATAATCACCTTTACATTACAATCACAATGGAGTGCTCAAAATTGTAAGTATGAATATACTTCAGAGATATTTTTGTCATAAAAAATTCTAGGGGTGCCAATACTTGTGGCCAACATGTATTGGAAAAAACATTTATTTCCCAATGAGATTTTCCCCCCATTTCAATTGTTTTACTTCAGTGATAGGTTAGAATTCTATTAGGTTAGAATAGTATTGTATAGTTAGAATTTGAATGAAAAAATTATAAAATGATAAACAATGCAGATTTATTTTCACAGCCACCTTTGCTCAGATTTAGCAAGGGTGCCGATATTAGTGGAGGGCACTGTATGTATCAAGCAGCAAATCTGCATATTAGAATGATTTATGAAGGATCATGAGACACTGAATGCTGGAGCAGTGATGCTGAAAATTCAGTTTTGTAATAAATTACATTTTAAAACATATTCAAATAGGAAACTGTAATTTTAAATCATAACACTATTTCACAATGTTACTGTGTGTACTGTTAAATAAATGCAGCCTTGACAGGATATTTCTTTCAAAAACATACTGACCCAAACCTTTGAATGGTAGAGCAGAAAGTGGATTACAAAAAATGATTATAATAATAATAATGTGCTTTCATAACTGAGATAGAGTTATCAAAAGTGAACAATTAGGAAGTCTAGATTCCAAAAGTGGAATTAAAAACTCATCAACTCCAAAATAAAGTAAATAAACCACAGACACAACTTTACATTGCCTTCTTGAGATCCCAGCATCCGGGGCTCATTTGTACAGCAGGGGCAGGCGGCTGTTGTGGCAGTTGTTTCGGCTCAGTTTGCCCTCGCCCTGGTACAGGTTGGAAGAATTGGAGAAGGACGGAGGCAGGGACTGTTTGTCTGTTGCGGGGGAGTAGCTGGGGGGTTCAGCCTGAGATGACGGGACGCTATGGTTCTGGTTCTGGTTCTGGACGGACGGGCGTCTGCGAGAGCGTAAGGCCTGGCGCTCTGCGAGCTGATTCCGCAGCTCCGTCACTCTTTCTTCCTTCTGCACAAAAAAATACAGTATTTGTATTTATGTATCTGCTAAACTCTATTTTTGTTCTGTAGAAGAAAGTAAGTCACATTGTACAGGAACACATGAGGCTTTCGCCATTTCCTTAAGCTTATAAATGTGACCCTGTGACCTTATATATGTGTTAGCCTATACAATGCCCTCCACTAATATTGGCACCCTTGGTAAATCTGAGCAAAGGAGGCTGTGAAAATAAATCTGCATTGTTTATCCTTTCATTAAAAAAAATCACAATATTCTAATCTACCATTGACGTAAAACATTTGAAAATGGTGAGCAAAACTGATGATGAAATACATGTAAATGTTTTTCTCCAATGCATGTTGGCCACAATTATCGGATTACTGTGGTTCAGGGTCACATATATAAAGCATTTTCTGGCCTTGATGAATGAACAAATTCAAAGAAGGTCGAGTAGGATATCATTTCAATAATTAATTCTATCCTAATGGGATCCCGTTCCATGTGTTCATTTGTTAATATGGTGTTAATTAAGATGCAAGCGGACAGCACGTGAGGAGAAGAGGAAGTGACAGATGGAGAGGGAGAAAAGGAGCACGTGCCTCTTGAATGATCTTCTGGAGTTCCCTGTTTTCGCGCTCCAGCTGTCTTGACTTCTCCTCATCGTTGTTGTTGGTGGACGAGCCGGTTTTCAGCGTGTCCTGCTGCTCTGACTGCCACTCGCCACGAGTGATCAAGCGCCGTATCTGCAGAAACGACCATTGAAATCGATGAGACGCCGCAGGGAACACTCACTGAATTTATGAAATGTCAGTGAAATCGATAGTTCATATGGGTGATGCTGTGCAGGAGAGGACGGGTCATAACTAAGGGATCGTTTACAGCCAGCCAGTTGCAAAATAAATCACCCTGAAGGGTTTATTCTGCAATAAAGATCTGCTTTTGTACATTATCTGGCTTATTACATGACTACTTAGCTGATAAATAAATAAATGGACATGAAATACTGATTCAAGATGTTATTTAACTTGTAAGAAGAGACCAGGCAGGGTTGTTATAACTAACAAATTCAAATAGGTTTTAATAATTGAAAAACTAAATTAAAATAAAAACTTTTAAAAAACGTTGCTTGGCTACTTACTGAAATAATTTAAGGCATTAAAATGATTAACTGGAAATAACTAAAAACTACAATTGAAATAAAACTAAATTAAACCTAATTAGTACTATTTTAAAAAAAACACATACAATTACAAAAAACACTGTACTAGTCACTTTACTATTCTGAGGAAACACAATCTCTTGCTAAGATCAAAACATACACCTCATGCACTTGTGCAGTGACAAAAAACAAAACTGCAGCAAGGGAAAGAACCAAAATCAGACAAAATGAGAAATCTGCGTCTGCCACAAAGACAAACCAGCATCAATGTGGAAGAGATATGAAGCAGGGGATTCGTGTAGCACATGTACCTTTGGAACAAAGAGCACTACGAGGGTGATGTAGACAGAGAAGATGATGGCCAGAGAGGCGAATGCAAATGAAGCATCCTGCTGAGAGGAGAGGATCATGGTCACCGGAGCAGTAATCATGCACAGCACCTGGAGACAGAGTGAAAAAGAGTGAATAAAGTTAATTATGTACATCTATAACTGAAGAAATAAAATAAATAAATAAATAAATAAATAAATAAAATATAAAAAATTAAATTAAATTAAATTAAATTAAATTAAATTAAATTAAATTAAATTAAATTAAATTAAATTAAATTAAATTAAATTGGAAATGTTCCTTAGTGACTAAACTAAGTTATTGGAATAAAAAAAAACTTACTTGATATTAAAGACAGAACAACATTATTAGTGTGAAGATTTAACTGTTTTAGTTTTTATAATAAGACTTTTCGAACTCACTGTCAATTAAAATGAAATATTTTATATATACATATATAACTGTATAAACAAGGCCTTTGTGTACCAAACTATCATCTCCACTAGAGGGCATAAATTAACTGTGAAAAAATTTTTTACTTGAAGAGCAGAGCCGTGTGAATAAGAACTGAAAACGTGATGAGATAAAGATACTTTAGTGGGGTAAAAGAAAAAACCAAGAGTAATAAAAAGAGAGAGAGAGAAAGACATGTTGATGAAAAAGAGAGGTCATTTTGTCGAAACACTCCCAGCAGGCAGCAGAGAGATGAAGATCTTATAAATGAGAATGTCATATCTGGCGAAACAGTGTGTGGAAAAATAACTGGTATTTACCTTCAATGGCCAAAATGGCTCTCCAGACAGATAACTGCGGGCAATGAACTGACGGTCACGACTGTCCAGAGTCAAAACAACATCCAGAGCACCACAAGTCTATTCCCTCGCTGACCTTAACAGCACTGGAGCGAGATGAGCTATTCTACCAATTACTAAAACATCACCTGGTGGAAAGTAAACTGCTTGTTACGTCTGAAAACTCAACACAAATACTTTTTCTGCTGTACATACATCAGATTTGTACTTTCCCTGGCGACATCTTTACCGACTCGTTTCTGAATCTTGCATCACTGTAAAACAGACAGCAAACCCTGTGTTTCTGATCAAGCTTACAACCCTTGAGTAGCATCAAAGCAGACACGTTATTCCTGATACATGGCAGAAACCTCATGCCGCTCTGAGACTTAATCTGATCTTATGTAAAATAGCTGTAGGACTGACGTAAAGCGCTTGCGTTACCAGTGAAGTGTTACTTGTTTCCTCATTAGGATGTTTTAGTCTAAGTTTGAGCAAATGGGTGCAATTATGTAAATTAGTCTGCGAAGCACTTGGAGTTATTGCCGAAATCAAACTGTTTGCAAGCAGTTGAGCAATTCAGAGCGAAGCACAAAACGCCAGTAATCAACACCTCATTCAAAAACTGTGCTAAAAAAGGCTCCAACACAAGGCGAACATGTTGTTTTTGGCAAAAATAAATACGCTTAACATTTAATTTAAATGACCTGTTCACAGAGGTGGAAGGAGTTTGCATGGAAAAATCTGGTGCGTTTTTTCATCACTCCTAAAATTAAAAGAAAACAACCACACCGCAACTATGCTGGAGGATCTGGGCTCATCTTCATATATTCTGGAGTTGTGCAAAAATATTGCCATGAGTTTTTATGATATGAATACCAAGAGATTTCATAACATTGAGTTTTGGAAATTTTGTAGACATTGTGTTGAAAAAGAATGTGTTTTGTGTAAACATAGCAGCATGAAGAGCATTACCAGACACTGTTACAGTATAAGCAGGACACCCCCTCACCTGGTAAATGGACTGAAATTGTTAAAGAAATATACAATATGGAAGAAATCGATTGAGTACTCTAATGTAAATAATCATTATATATATATACATACACACACTAACAGAAAGTATACCCCTGGTGTATTGTAGAGTATTGCTTGTTTTTTGTTGGTTGTTGGTTTGTTTTCTCGCATTATGTTGTTGTTATGTTCTATAAAATAAAAAAACATTTTTTATTTATTACACTTAAAAACTAATGTAATTAAAATGATTTAATTGTGATTATATTTATATTTGTATTTAAAATAAATAAATAATATAAATATACATATGTATATACATACACACACAAAGTATAATTTATATTTTTGCTTTTAAACCTCGCTACACAAAATAAATCACTAGCTATAAATAAAAGCTAGAAAACGAAAAAGTCTTAATTTTAATTGCAACATGTTATGTTCATATGAATAACTTCACTAATAAGCCATAAAGGTCAAGTTAAATAAATTATCAATAAATTATACGGTATTCTTTTAAAGTTTAGGGTCTGATTATTTTATTTTTATTTTATTTTATGTTTATGAAAAATGTCTCTTATATTTACCAATATTGCATTTACTTGATCAAAAATACTATACAAAGTAATACTATACTGCTTTCTATTTTACAGTAACATGATGTAATTTATTTATGAAGCAGCGCTGAATTTTCAGCATCATTACTCTAGTCTTCAGTGTTACATGATCCTTCAGAAACTCTTTTATTAGCTGATTTACTGCTCAAGAGACATATGTACTATTATTATCAATGTCGAAAACAGTTGCTGCTGCTTATCTTTTGTAGGCAACATTACAAATGCATTCACTGTTACTTTTGATCAGCGTAATGCATCGTTGGAGAAGTATTAATTTCTTTCAAAACAAAAAAATGTGATTTAAATAACTTAGCGATTCCACTTTTGTCCTCTAGCCGGTACAGAGCCATTTTTCATGAGCGAACTGTTTATCCTCCTTGTACAGTGCAGACAGAGAGCATTTGAAGTGAGAAGGGGTGGCAAGTAAAACACTGGGAGCTGCTTGAAAAAAATCACCTGCTGAGTCACAATTCATATTCAACGAGACGGACGAGCAGCACAATACCACCCCAGAAACTGCTTCAGCCCCGGGCGACAGCTTATATTGCCCGCACAAGTTTCTGCCACTGCTTATAAGCACTTTAACAATTAACTTAGCCTTCTGTCATATATTTATAAAGGAGTCACATATTGTGGCTGTTAAACTCCTGGGGAAGATATTATAGTTGAATAGTTTTGGCTGGAAGGGCACAGCATTCCTAATATCCATATGATATATATAGCTATACATTAGATGAAACAGTCAAATGTGTTTCCCCCGGCTGTCAGCAATGGTTAGGCTACACTATAAGAACATTATGTGCCGTGAATATAGAAATAGCCAGCTGTCAGACTTACAGCTACATTGTAGATGGCCATGCCAACCGCTCTATGGTCATTAATTTTCTCTGTTGAAATGGACTTGGTTTCGTAGGCCAGAAAGATTCCCAGCAGCAGCAGAAGTCCCTTGTAGCCGTACACCACACCTGAAGGGAGAAAAGCATTACTTACGGTATACTGAGTGCTCTTAAAGCTCAGAGGTTGGTTTAAGATAATGTCTCAGATGGAAGATGCTTTCTATTTCTGTGCTGCTTGAGATTTTTGTGCTGGTTTTAAGTGTAGGCTCTTTTTTAACTTTTAAACAAAAGATTTGATCCAATTGATGCACATTAGAAACTATAAACATTTAAAAGTGAATTTGTTATATTCATAAATAATATCACATTGTACAGGGTGGGCTGTTTATATGGATACACCTTAATAAAATGGGAATCGTTGGTGATATTAACTTGATATTATCTTGAAAAGTGTCCCCCCTCACATATACTAATGTGCCACAAACAGGAAGTTAATAGTTGTGTGATATAAAGTTGCAATTCTGCCTTCCTCAGGATTGAGATATAAACTGGCAATTGTTAGAGTGGAATTTAGTGTGGAAAAAACAATTTGCAAATTGCAACTTTATACCTTACAATTGCGACTTTTTAATGTGTCTCACAATTCTGACTTTATAACTCCCAAATGTGAGTTTTACATTTTAAAACATCTCAAAACAAAAACTAATTAGTTTCAAATAATATAAATAATCCAGCCTTTGTGAAAGACTTCTTTCAAAGACATAAAAACAAAAATTTTACCAGCCGAAACTTTTGAACGGTAGTATATAAAACCTACTAGACATTAATTTATAATTAATTCAGTGATGTCATAAATGCAATATTACAAAAGGTTTTGTTTATTACAAATATTTGTTCATATGACAGTAACTAAACCTGGTAAAAATATGCTGAATTTTCATAAAAGTGTTGCCAATTTTTTTTTCTATGAAAATGAAAGCTCCGAAAGAAATGTGTAAAAAATATTGTGCAAAAACAATAAATAAAAAAAAAGAGGAAGAATGATAAAGGAAGTGAGAGAGGGACTAATAAGTCACATTAAGAGTTTAATCTCGTTTTGAGTCCAGGGAAGGTTTTTTTTTTCTTGGTAATATTATCTTCCTGTACAATGTGAGAGAGTCAGGCTATGAGATCCAGACCTGGGCACTGACCCACAAAATTTAATTTTACACTGCGGCGCTCTGATAGGAAGTCAGAGCAAGAGGAAAAGTGCAAGAAAGAGAGAGAGTGAACGAGAGAGGGAAAGAATGAGTTGTGAAACGGTGAGAGGAATACAAAATGAACTGAAAAAAACTCTTGAGCATATAACAAATTATTCATTTAAATTTCAAAAACAGACTGTATCACTGAAGTGTAGAACGCAACCGTATAGATAATTAAACTCCTAGAAGATATATATAAATAGAATTAAAATAGACCAGAGGTGTCAAATGCACAGCGCACAGGAATAATATTAAAGTAAATTATGCAATGTTTATTCATTATCTTCATGATAAATTCATATACTTGAGTTTCACAACAAAGTTTAATATTCAGCATTAAGGTTTTTAAAATTAAGTGAGTAAGTGTTGGATACTCACCAAGCCACGTGTTCATCTTCTCTGAACTGCAGTGTTCGAGAAGAGGCTGAATCAACACATCTAGATCTTCTTTAGGAGCCTCTTTAGTGAACTTCTGCTTAGAGCGAGAAAACAAGGGAGCGAGCGAGAGCACTTTAAAGGACAGAGATTGAGGTCAATGCAGCAGAGCACCGCACTACAATCCTTCACCATTAACACCTACTTCCATGAGCTTGCTCGGCAGAAATTTCCTAAGCATCTCAGAGGAAACACATCATAAAAATCTGTATCAACAAGGAAAAAAAAAATCAAGTGTCACCACACCTCCACGGTTATGTGCAGAGGGTCCATGATCTGCCAGATAAGCAGAGAGACAACATCAATAGCCAGCAGAACTGCAACGGTCGCATACAGTTTCCATGGCTCCAGATGCTGATGTGAAATAACAAGACCATAATCGTTAGTCAATGATGCACGGTTGCAAAATATCAAGACACTAACAAGAAGGGCGGAATAAAAGTTCCATTGATGCACAGTCACAGCAGTTGTAGACATTATTGGAGACTCTGTGTACTGTAGGGGTGTAACGATACGCGTATTCATATTGAACCGTTTGGTAAGAGGCTTTCGTTACGCATTACAAACCGAACGATTCAGACAATATCCCCCCCGTGATCGGTACATTTATAGCCGCGGATTTTAATGCATGTTTTTAAAAAAAATTTAAGGAAAAGGCCAAAAAAAACACAACAAAAACATCATAAAAGGATTACGATAGAAAACAGGCAGCAATGAAAATTATCAGTAAATAATTACTTTGGTCAGTTTTACACAAAAGGTCTGTAAAGGTGTTTAGGTGCACGTGGAATCCAAAATTCTGGTCCGAAATTTTCGCACATTAAAATACAACCATTGAAGCCCGTTTCTCCCACAGAATAAAAAAATCTAAAAATGCGGCTATTACTATTGCAGCTTTTTATCTCACAAATCTTCTCAGAATTGCATGATTCAAACTCGCTATTCTGACTTCTTTTCTTGCGACTGCGAGTTATAAAGTCAGAATCTTGCAATTCTGGCTTTATAACTCACAATTGCGAGTTTATATCTCCCAAGTCTGAGAAAATAAATCAGAATTGTCATTTGCCAGAACAGATTAAAAAGTAACAATAACCTTTTTAAAAAAATTTCTCAGTCGCAGAAAATCTTCCATAGAGTCACATTTCATTCTGCCTCCCGAATTTATTCATCATGACAGACGAAACTTTCGATCAGGTTTGAAAAAAGCATGCAAAAATTTGCTTGCTGTGAAGGACCTTTAGACTTGAAACGGCAAATAAGCCATATGAACTACCTTAATGGTGTTTTTGTTGTTTTTTTTAGTTCAAATGTTGCATGACAAGAGCTTTTAAAAGTTTCTTCAAGTGAGTTCTACTTTTATGTTACACTGCAAAAAATATATGGGTTTGGAACGAATCAAGGGTGAGTAAATGGCGACAGAACTCTTTTTAAGAATCACGGCATTCAAGGTGCTGTTCTGAATAACACGTTTATTTTCCTGTCAAGGTAAATGACGGAATTGCTCCGACACCATAACAATTGTGTTTACTCCGATGCATGGTGGGTAACAGGAAAGAGGATTGCCAATCATCAGCAAACATGACGAAAGTCATGTGTTACAAACGTGGACTTATTTTCAGTTGCAATTCCATCCATTAATCCATTGCCGCAGGCTTCCTCCAGGCCGTCAGACTGGGAAAACAGATAGAACTGAGCCTCACTGCACACTTTCTCCTCTCTCTCTCACCCTTAATCGCTGTGAAGAAGTCAAATGACCCAAGAGCCCCCTGTTTCTACCACATTCTGCCTGAGCACCGAACTTTCTTCAAGTGCTGTCGAACCACTTAGGCAAATTGCCCCATTACGGACATCGAGAGACTTGAAAGCCATCTCGATTCGTCGTGCAGAGCGCTTGAATAATAAAACCCCCTGAAGGTCGGATTTCTGTAAAAGAAGTTTAATGCTCATCCATATTTATACATATTCCATAGTTGGAGTAATCTGGTTGTCGTTTGATGAGGTCTTAGGGTTTCCCTAATGCCGTGTCTTATTGCTTTAGGACACGGGATTTAGAGAGAACGCACGTGTCAAGATGCTAATAGTGTGTTTGTGTTGTGTAAGGAAACGGACAGAACTTCCTGCAGCAAGAATCAGAGAGAGAGAAGAGTGGGGGGTTCTTCTCTATTTCATGCTGGGAAACTTCATCTAGTGCTGTAGATTCGGTGGTGCGGGATTCTTTAATATGCAGTAGATAACAGTGAATTCGGCAGCGCTGCATAACGTGAGCATGCTGCTCGTCACATCTGCAGATTCTGCAAAATTATCTGAAAATAATTAAGGGGTTACTGAAAAATGCAAAGTCTTGTGCAAAGCCTGCAAGCCCTGTCATCATTCTAATTAAACCAGATGTAATTTATTTTAAATTCATTACTCAGTTCATCCAAAAATAAAAACTCTGTCATCATTTACTCACCCTTGTGTCATTCAAAACTCATACAGTTTTCTTTCTTTTGTGAAGCGCAAGTACATTTATAGCAAAATGTTTACAGTGCCACAGTTTTTGGATTATAAATGAAAATGAATAATTATTACAACTAATAATTAGCAATTCAATTACTAAATTATCATATATACAGTGTGTCTCAAAAGTGTGTGTGTATTAGGGTTGGGCGATGTCGACCATTTGGCATCGTACGATGTCTAATGTGAAACATCGCGATGGACGATGATATCG
>JAUCNO010002002.1:0-15368 GCA_032353835.1 Enteromius viviparus
TTTGAGAAATTTTCATGACAGCTTTTCTTTGAAAACGGAGCAGAAGTAATTAAAGTAAGTAAAGACATTTTCCTACTGCTTTATTGACGCTAGCTACAATTGGTTACGGTGTCTTCAAATTCCGTCGCTATGCATACTGTACCTCATCGGAATGAGTGGTCTGATTGGTTGTAGATTCGTCGAGTCAGATGACAGAGGCATCTAAAATGGACGCAGGTTAAGCCCACCTCCCAGAAGGTGGGTAGTAAGGTAGCTTGGCCAGACTAAGCTCCTATGAGCTTTATAGTCACGGAAACCAGGCTAACAGTAACCTAATTTGTTTTTGTTTTTTTTCACATGAGTGTTTTATTATTATTTATAAAATATCGCAAATATGTAGTAGATCTTCCTATTGCATACTTAAATGAATGCACTGACAGCAGTTTTAGAGAAATATTGTAGCATAATCTACACAATGTAGAGTATTATAGCCTAACTAAATAAAGTTCTAGAAAGTCATAAGCACGCCGTATAGCAAACCTCTGGCAGTTCTAGATGGAAACAGCTGCCCGACCCATTCCGAAGAACATCTGGAAGTCTGAAATCTTCTAGTCATGAAATAATTGTCCCTCTTCCAATGACTCATAAACATTGGAATACAGCCATTCACAAGGGGCTCGAATGTGCTGTCTTCATGTGTACGTCAACAAAGGTTTTTTAAAAATTATGGGCCATCGTTATAATCAAAGCTGACAGTTTATTCTCCAAAATCTCAGAGTAAACAGTTATGGTCAGGAGTCAAAACAATTCAACAACATTAAAAGCATTACAAATGAAAAGCAGTTATGCATGTACAGCGTCTTTACAGCTACATATGTGTGGTTTATTTTCTTAGGCAATTTGACAGCTACACTGTAATTGAGTTCAGGCTTTGTTACTTGTGTTTTAAGTTTAACTTATGAAGAGAATAAAAATAAATTAATAAAACCATTCAAGTGATGATAAACAAACAATTTGACTTTGCTCCTTGTTGCAAGAAACCTCACACGCTTTCTTCTTTTTCCCACGGCTTTTTCATGTTGGTTAGTGTTGTTGTGGTGGCTTTTTAAGAGACAAGCAAGGGAGACACTCTTTGGATCTTTCATTTATGACAGCTGAGTACATTATGCACAGACATACTCTCACAGGATGACAGATTCATATTTAACAGCATACAAATAAAGTACTAAATGCTGGCAGATGTAAAGGGAGTCCAAAGGAGCACTGATGCAGAAATTACAATAAAAGATAATACAAGAAAGAGAGAGAAAAAAAGTCAATCTGTAGGTTGGTTTCAGAATTCTGATATATTTATATGCTTATGTATATATGTGTATATGTAAATATATTTATGTATGTGTGTGTATATATATATGTGAGTGTGTGTATGTGTGTGTGAGAGTGTTTGTTTGTTGGTGTGTGTATGCATGTACATTTAACTTTTAAAGGTATAAGATTGGTTTAGGAAAATTAACATGATTATTTTTCATCATAAATATGGTGAAGAAACAACAAATACAGATGGAAAGGGAGTCCAAAAGAGCACTGGCCTAATTTTCTAGTCTATGCAAGAATTAATTAATTTATCTAAATTTAATCCTTATAGAATGTTGGATTCTATGTTCAAAATCATCAGAAATATGCTAATAAAAAAAGAAACTTGGAAAAAAATGATAAAATGACAGGCAAATAAAATCCTGGCAGATGGAAAGTCCAAAGGAGCAATGATGCAGAAATGCTCTGAGATTAATACATTTCATCTTGAAAAATAAATATGCCAAAAAATATGCAAATTTTATCTTTAAATATAGTTGGTCCGTTTCAATGTTATGAAAATCAACATAAATATGCTCATCACAGATATGGCGGTGAAGCAAAGCAAATATTAATAAGAAAGATGGTTATTTTCTTTCAAACGTGTGATATTAATGTACGCCCATCTGCGGTTTTTCATCAAAACAGGCTTATGTTGTGTGAGTATGTGTGAGTGTGTGTTTTATATGAGATACGATACATATCAAGAGACACAAAAAGTGAGATGGCATGTCAATATTTTTAACATTCTTTAGAAGTGCTTATTAGGTTACTGTCTTCGAGGAAAATGGACCTCTGGAGATTTGAACCTTCAAAGAGAGAGAGGGGAAAAAACAGTGTCCCACACACACATGCGCTCTTTCTGTGTTTCTGTCACTCCCACACATTAAACACACACACATACACAGGATAGAGTGGCCGCAGGGACAAACATAATTATATTAATTGTTAACATAATGACGCGTTTATTTTTAATGTGTTCCTTCTGGTAATTAGTGCAGGTACCTGGGGCTTTCAATAGTCTCTCTGTTTCCTCTTTCACATTTCCATGCGTATTATCTTGCTTTTGTCTTATTGTCCTTGGTGGAGCTTCCAATGAGCCGCGTTTAGTTCCTCTCCAGCAATTCCCTCACAGGTGTTCCAGTGAACAGAAAATGTCATAATTATTAGATCGCTCTTTTATTACCTTTAAGCGCTTGCCGCTTGATGTCTGAGAACACGTCTATGGGGCTCTCCCTACATTACGTGCAAAAATGTCACAGGACTCCTACTCAGGACTGAATGCATAAAAATGATTGACATTTTCTCAAATTTGGTCATGAAAAATTAGATATGAATGAATTGTACAGGTATGAGGAAATAAGAGCCTTAAGAGAAAGATGTAGTTAAACCATGAAGAGGGAAGGAAACAAATTAAGCTGGAAATGTGACTAAAAACAGAGAAACAAACTAAAGGGTAGGGCAGTGTAGCATTAGCATTAGCCATACTGATCGAATTAGCTGGCTAATGTGATTGTGAGGTGGTCATGATTGCTTCAGGGTCCAGTATGAACACATTGTGGCTTTTTCTGCACAGTGATGTCGAAATGAAGGTACAGTTTCATGATTAGATCCTAACAAGGAGAACAAAATCTCGCCTGAATGCACTTATCTTTTGTTGTTTTGCAGCTGCAAGTGGAATGAATTTATCTGTGTGGTGTCCATTATTCCTGCTTAACCAGACTTTCCCATCGGACCGGCCTAACAACGGCAAATCCGTGATTCAGAAGGACAATAAGCTTTTATGTGGTAGAATGGAAATGTGTAGGTGAGTGGATCAGTGGATCAGATTTGTTTTCTACAATGAGGAAACAAAATGCTCCATTGTTACAGCAAATTGAGATGATTCATAGAGTTGTAGTGAACTTTTTGTAGATTGTTTTCATCTCGCAAAATGTCAAATCCTGCTTAAACCATCCTAAACTGGTTATGAATTACGTCTCCAAGCCTGGCTTAGCTGGTCTTCAGTTGATCTAGTTTTTTTCAACCTGACCAACTGAAAAGTGGCCAAATCTTTCTAAAATCAGCCAAACAACCTAAAAGCACCCTGTAGGCAAGTTTAAAGGGGTCATCAGATGCAGAATTCACTTTAACATGTTGTTTGAACTGAAATGTGTCTTGGCAGTGTGTGTACAACTACCGTTTAATGATGAAACTGGATGTTTTTTTTTTTTTTTGTAATGATCAGTTAAGAACTCTTTCTCATATCAAGCCATTATCAGAGTTTTTGCCGAATTATGTAGCTCTGCACAAGCCCCTCCTATGATTGTTGATTGACAGATGAAAGTTCTGGCTTTAGCACATAACCCCCATGAGTAAGCTACAGTATCATAAGTCCACCATTGTTTCTCTGCCTGAGCAGATCTAGACAAGAATTATGTGTTTTGTTGTTGGATATAATGATGAACATAGCACTTGTAATTTATTTCCAACATCTGAGTCGCTAAAGACACAGTGAATTATGCTACTTTTGTTTCTGAAAGGAATGCGTCCCTGATCTGATGATTTGTGATACAGCTTCACCTAAGACGCAAGGGTTTTCCTTTTTTGTTATGAATCTTCACAAATCACCTTCTTCATGATAAATGATGACAAAGTTTACAGTTTCTGAGAGAAGTGGAAGTTACCCCAAAGAAAAGAGAGGGGCGGGGTAAGCAGAGCTTATTTAGTGTTTAAATTGACATGCCACAAAACAACATGCTTTTGACAAGGTAAAGGTGTTTTTTACACTAACATTAAGAAATTTTAACCGTAGTGTGACTTAAGACCCTAAAGAGTCATATCAATTTGTAGAAATGGGCATGGATGACCACTTTAAGATATTTTTAGCATGGTAGGTTGTAGGGCTGTAGCTATCGAGTATTTTAGTAATCGAGTATTCTGCTGAAAATATCATCGACTTATCGAGTAATCGGATATAACATTTTTGCTTAATTAAAGAGCAATATTAAATATGCAAGAGAAAATAAGACAGGTCTCTTTAAATTAACAACTAATTGGTTTCTTTTCTTGAAGAAAGTCAACATTTTATTTATTGAAGATATTTATTACATTTTTAATATTAATATTAAAATATTAGGTAAAATATTATTATCATACAGAGCGTTCATGGCTGTGCATTTATAAACCCTATTCATTGCAATCAAACTAAAATGACTACACCTGTTGTATTGAGCACATTAGACTCAGGGACATGATAACAATTTACAATTTATTTAACGTTCAGTAGTCAAACTAAAGTATCAAATAACGATATTCATTCAAGCCATGGTATTGAAAAAGTATTACGTATGTTTAATCGTAAAAGCCATGCACAACTTGCTTTGACAGTAAACTCATTCCTTTGATAAGTAGCCGTGTAAGCTGATTAATATTAAGGTATTTTTGTTGTTTTCTCCTGTTCACTTGGTCCCTTTGCTCATCGCCATTGTTATTACTCCCTTCCATTACGCACTAGTCCGTGCTTGCGCCCTCACATTAATACACCGCCATCTCCTTCCACTTCGTGGGTGACGTAAGCGTAAGTGCATTGTCACAGTAATGCAAAAATCATTGTGAAAAAACGTGACATAAAAATTAATTAATTGAAGCTTCGAGGCAGAGGATTTTGCCTCGATGATTTTTTGTAATTGAGTTACTCGAGGAATGGTTTCAGCCCCAGTTGTGTGGTCTCCAGAAGAGATATGCATCACACAATATGCATACTAAATAATGGTTCTTCTTCAACTGTGCATGAGCACAAATTTGTGCAAGAAATCTGCATACAAGTGTTACAAACAAATCATGATTCATCAGTTCACTTTCATACTACAGTGTACTCTCAGTTCATTAAAAATAGTGCAACTGAAGACAAATGTATGCAGAAATCACATATTCTCACTGGCCTTAGTAATGTGCCAACATGAAATTTTACACATAAATAATGTATCTTTATCTAAGTTCACTCATAAAGGTTCACCAATGCCTGAGCTGTGAGATTCCTCTTTATAAAGATACTTGTGTATAGCTAGCTAATGAGAGGTCTGAAATCTGGGACTATATAAAAGGTTTTTATTGTGTTTGATCTGGTATTGAGGAGGGCATACTTGGCATTGCTTGAGGATTTTGCCACACATTCTTTCAGGCGAGAGTGCTATTTTAGAGAGCGTCAAATGTTTTTTTGCAGAAGTTGTGTCAGAGAAGTTTAAACAATCTATGCTATTATTAGCTAAGGAGGCAAAGTATATGTATCTGAGACAATGCATACATGTATTTTTGCAGTTAAGCACAGAAGAAACCATTAACTTTGCACACAAGCAGTAGAAGTCAATATCAAATATATAATGTGGGTGACATGATGGAAATTTCAAGCACTAATCAATAGTCCTTTTGGGTGTCAGTCAAGCTAAATTTGTCAGTATTATGTTGAAACCTTATTAAACAAGGAAAGATGCCACTGATTATTCTCATAATAGATGAGTTCGATATTATTTTATTGTTTGTGGTGTCTCAGTTTACAAAATCAATTTGTGAAGTGCTTTACTAAGCACTATAGGGCAGATATCTGTCATGATGTATAAAATGCTGAGTGGCATGAATGGCAAATTCACTGTCAGAATCGATAACACAAATGAGAAAGACCAAACCGGGAGGACTGAATGAAAGAGCAACAAGATGTCAGTGTAACAGGTGCCGATGCTTGAAGGAATACACTTTGATGGACTTCATCTTCATTATACACCTTTGACTTTTCTCCTCACTCATACTCGCACACAGCCACCGCCGGAATTATTATTGTCTGCTAATTGGATAAAGAATATTGACTTTTTTGATAGAGAGAATGGGGCAGTGAATGCGAGGAATGGATGATAGATGCCATGATACATTGACAGACCGCCTCTGAGTATGGGGTTCTACAATAACGTTATTAAACTGGCCCATTTGTCATTTTTCCTTCTTTTTTCATGTATTCGCCTCCTTTTGTTCCTTAAGTTCAGAGTGTAGAATTGAGATGAGGTTGTTTTTTCATATCTGTCCGATACCTATTAAATTGTGTCAGTTACGGGCTTAGGTTTATGTCAAGTAAATATAGACTATAAGCCTAGCCGTGAGGCAGATGCTCTTTTAAGATAATTGTGTGAGCGCATATTTATATTCACAAAATATTCCTCTATACCTTTACCCTTATCTATGCTGGTTAGGTGCTCGTCGGCATATTTTCACCTTTCACTTTCCTTTTCCTTTTCATAAATCACAGCTTTTCATGGCTGATGATCTCTCAGTAGTCCTTGCTCTATGTGGAGGTTCATTTTCCTATGATTGCTATGCATTTATTCACATGGGAGTTATCTGAGTACAATAATATTCCTGTAAATCCCTCTTTATACTATTTGTCTTCCGACTCCCCCGGGGCAAGGGGACCCCACATACGGATTCTCCGTTTGGCATGATTTGCATATCACAGCATGTATTCATCATGTGATCATGCATAGTTTTATGATGCAAGTAATGCTTCTCTTCAACATCGATCACAGCTGGTAAACTCATGTTTTAGTGTGAAATATTGTGCTTTGTGCAGGGGCATTTAACTTATGTCTGAATGTCTAGGCAAATCATTTAGTGGCAGTTAGTGGCGCAGCAGCTTTTGCTAATGGTTCTACAGACAGGATTGAAGAAATGATTGAAAACTATGAGAGAATTTGTGGTCAGACCTTCTGTCCATCGAGTAATGAATAAGTATTTCATAAACTTATATGCCATAATATGCCCCCAACTAATGCCTTAAACTAAGCTTATAAATATAATAAAAAAAATACTGTGGGCGTAAAATTTTTCATTATTAATTATTACGTTTTTTATTACTTTAATTAATTGTAAATAAATCTTTCAGATCACAATTTGTCTTAAAGTTTGAATAACCTCAAACTTGATTGTTTTAAATATTATGAATTAAATCCTTACAAATTTAGATAAATTACTGTTTAATATAATAAATAATATAATAATATAATCAATTACTATATACTTTATATAATGTTTTACTTTTATATCTGTAATGTAAGTCTATCATTTATGTGGCTTATGTTAGAAATGGTTTGTTATAATGTAGGTTATCCATTATTATTTCTGAAATTGCCTTAAAATCACTGAAAAATAACTGTACATTACATTTTGAAAATGTTTTACCAAACAATTATAGTTACCATAAAATTACACGAAAAAAAAACCCCAAAACAAAACAAACCAAAAAAGGCCTGTTGGCAGAGACCAGATGAAGATGCACCTGTAAAGGCCTCTAATGTCCCCACATATAAAGGATATATTGAGTAATAACAATAATATAGGCAAGGAATTATAGATCTGCTGTGCTTCATCTGTAAGAAATGAGGTAATAACACAGGCCTGGTCTCACCTTTATAAAGACTTCTCCCTTCCATTGACCTCATTGAAACAAATGCCTGCAATTCTCCACCGTTGTGATGGTGAAATGAGGACAATCACCGAAAGTGTGGTTTTGCACCAAGGAGGAGGTGTTTATTAAATGTAGTAGCCAAAAGGTGGAGGCAATTGGGTTAGGTTTGGTGCTATTTTACATTTTTACTTTGCATGTTCCTGATGAGCTGATATGGTTGTCAGGTGTATATGGTTTCCATTCCCCAATCCAAAGGCCATGTGCTTTCGCTTTGCTGCTGTCCACAATGATGAATGGTGTGTCGTTTGAGCGCCGGAGAGATGCTGATCTTGCCTGTTAGATGGAAGCATGTCCAGCCCTCTATTAACATTAAGGTATGAATCTTTTATATATGGTGCAAGAATCCTTTCAAAGGTGCTTTAAACAGATATTATCTGCAAGGCTTAACCAAGACTATATAGCACACATGTAAAGTGCATTCAATGCTATCTGTGTTGCAGATCTCAGAAGCTTCTCAGAAAATGAAAAGCAGCTGAGAGGAAAATCAATGGCCAAGTGACACCCTTACTAGTACACAATTAGCCAATTACATGTGAATTGCTTGTATAGACATTTGGGGTCATTCAGATTGATTATTAATTTATTTTTGTTCTCTAAATTAATTGTTTTATTCAGCAATTTAAAAATAAATTAATACATTAAAATGACAATCAATACATTACTTAGTTTTTTTTTTTTTATCTATTTATTGTTGTTCTTTTGAACTTTTTTGTAAAAATCCCTTCTTTTACTCTGGATTTTAATTTTAACTTAGATGGGGCTATTGTACAATTTGCTTCTGGTATTTTTATTTGTAAGTGTTTAGATCAAAGCATCTGCTGTAAAAATGTAAAAGTGCCATGCTTCAAGTTTTCAGATTGCATCCACATGCTGCTGTTTATGGTAGTGACCAAAAACAAAGTAAATCACCTTTTGAGAGTAATTGAGTTTTGTTGTTTCAATGCTGCCATGTTGAATTCACATCAAAGTCAAAGGTAGATCGTCCACTCAAACCTTCAGTTCGCCAGTCATTCATATTCATCCCTTTTGAGAAAACAAGTGGATAGTCCTGTTATTAATATCTTTGCTCTGACAGGCTCTGACTCCCACGCTGCATTGCAGTGTAAACAAACATGGCTGTGCCCATAGCCGGAATTAATACCAGATATTTCCTAACAAGTCATATTTTTTGTTATGTTATAATCTTTCCATAGTCTTTCAACAGTAATGAGATGCCTATTTTTTCCCAAAATGGATTTTAAAAGAACAACATTTATTTATTCTATATGTTGTAGTATTATAAAATGCCTTTACTGTTACTTTTGATCAGTTTATTGTTGAATAAAAATAATTAAAAAAAAAACACTCAGAGTCATACAATTGTCATGTGAATTCATGAGAAAAGGTTATTAAAAGAACATCACACAAAAATGACTAACATTAATCTTCACCCCCTCCTCCTTGTTGTTGCAATCCGAGGTTCCCAGTGTGGGAATGATCAGCAATTTCCTCTGACTTTACGAAATGAAACATTGAACTTAAATCCTTCTCGATACGTCTGGCCGGTTTTCGTTCCCACAATATATTTTCTGTCTTGTTCATCCATTTAATCCAGTGAAGACTACAGTCAGACATCTATGAATCTGGTCAGGCTTCAGTAACAAGCTGCCTGCATGTAGGGCTCTGATGAAAAAAAAAGGATGTTCATAAGTTACGCTAGTAGCAAAACGTTCAGTGGAGCTTTAAAGCCTTTTATTTGCTGCCATGTTGTTCACAGGTCAACAAGTGTTGATGGATATGCGGTAGACATGTTGTTTTTGGTGGTGTTCCCAGAGGGATGAGAGTTGCTGCATTAGATGCATATAATAAGTGTGATAATATTAGTGGGTTTATCTGGATTTTGAGGTGTGCCTGCAGTTAATGCTGACAATACACACATTAAGCATGTTGACTCTGAGATATGCACCAGACTGTTTCTTTTGCTGTCTATCTCGGTCCTTCTCTCTTCACCAGACCATGCCTGAATCTTCTGTCTCTGATGAATCTCTGGCATTAGCTCACTCTTGCTCAGACACTGAACAGCTCCCTGCGCTCTCTCCACAAGCCTTTAATGTTCAAACAGGGCTTTAAATCAAATGGAGCGCACTTCATCCACATTTCTGTGCCGTTTCGGCAAGCTGGCATGAATTTCTCATAAATTCCTGTCTCTCAAGTCTTTCACTAGTCACCAGCTCAGTCTTCAATCAGTTGTTAACTTGTTTTCTCTGCAGGAGGGCATGTTCGTTCATCTGTGTGCTTTTTCTCTGTTTTTCCCATTTTTGCTTAGCTAACTGACTCGGATTCTATCAGTCGTTATGATGTTGAGATATACTAATTAGGCAAATGTGAAAATCTGTATGTCTCTGTATGTATTGTCATCTTGTAAAAAATGAGTGGGTCTGCCACGTGAGAGATGTACTGATTGATTAATTTCAAGAAAAAAAATCACACAAATTTAAATTGTCAATTTACTCACCCTCTTGTTGGTCCAAACTTGCTTGTGTTTCTTTCTTCTATGAAACACAAAGGGAGATGTTACAGCTCTCCTGCATAAAATGAAAGTGAATGGGGACCAGGGGCTATCAAACTCCAAAAGAAGAGAGAGAGAGAAAGAGAGAGACTACAATAGCAGAATATCAAAGTATTCCACAAGTCTTCTAAAGCCATATGATAGCTTTGTGCGAAGACTGAAATTTACTGTAAGTCATTTTTCACTGACGTTCTTGCTTGACAGCTGTGGTCACCATTCACTTTCATTATATATAAAAGAGCAGCTTTGACATTCTGCTATAAATAACACTTTCTGTGTTCCATATAGATTTGAAAAGATCTGAGAGTGAGCAAACGGTGACAGAATTTTCATTTTTGCAGAAACTCTTCCTTTGAATGACAGACAGACTGGATTCAATAAAATAGCTGATCTTGATGCCTACCTGCTGTGTGCTTTGAGATAAATGTAATATTAGAATAGTGTACTTGACTTGATGTGTGCAAATTTCACTTGGATAACTGCTATTTTCAAGAACTTGTTTAATTTAATTCGAAGTTTAATCACGCCTGCATGAGTTTTCTGGTTTTTATGAATCTGCTTCATAAAGATAATCAGTAATTCTTTTATATGTTTTTTAATGGAGTTAGAGCCTGTCATATTTCCACAAAATGATATTACGCAGCTTACTGCGTGAGTGGTGCTAAAAGTGCATTTGTTTTTCTCCAAAACAAGGGAACATGTAGTTTTATTGTGTTGTCAGTTGTACATATTGTGGCTGTTCAAAAATGAAATGTCTGGAGTGTGATGCTACATACTGCATTTATGCTTGCCCCTACACTAAACCCACTTGAGTTGACTAACTTTTTATGGAAACTTGTTACAGGTTAAAAAATTACAATAAATAAATGTAAAAAATTAAGTAATTAGACTTTTTTTCCCCAAAATTGTGAGATATAATCTATTTATTTATTTATCTCTGAGCTCATAATTCCAACCATATTTTAGTCTATCTGGTAAAATTGATCTGTCAGCTTAGCCAGCATTAATTATCCTAAACCTTGAAACTGTAGTCCAAAACATTGTTGCAGCATACTGTATACATATAGAATTTGATCACATATCAGTGTAATGAACGAGATCTCTACTCCACATGCACAACTCCTTCTGTCAGTGCATTTCTATGTAAACTAAAGGACATTATCATGGCTGAAATTCCAGCAACTATTTGTCTATTTCGCTGTTCTTCATCAAACTCCGTAATCACATATAATATAGTGAAATGCCACTGTGCTGCGCTAACCTTCCTCCAGGGCGGAAGAAAATTAGCAGCGCTCACTCACCTTCTCTTTTTTCAGTTTGCCGGATGTGTGAAGAATGATGAAGAGACAGACGGGAGAAAGACACCGAGAGGGACGGGGTGAGGGAGGATTAAATTAGGGCTGACTGAAGCGTGATGAGAGAAAACAGAGAGCACGATAATGAAGGAAAATAAACCTTATTGGTCGACTGGCTTGGAGGACAAAGACGTGAGTGAGCGAGAGAGAAAAAGAAAGGACAGCAGGAAAAATAACAACCCTGAAATATGTAAAATGCTCGAGACAGGAGACATTTATGTGAAGGGAATAACTGTTAATGACATGAAAATGATATCAGACGCATCAATCATTGGTGTAAAAATCAGCGGATGCTGTTTGTTATGTAAAATGATTCAACGTTTATAGGCTTATTGTGTCCTTAATGTACAGTGTGATTTTACTTGGAACAGAAGTTCTGCTATACCACTTACATAAAATACTTTATGCTCTGCATACTTTACTTTGCCATCTAACTAAGCAGAACTATGGAAGCAAAAATATGCCCTGCCCATGCAGTATTACATTTAAAATAAATAAACCACACCAATGTTGTCATTGTTAAAGATTTTCTTATAGACATAAACTATTGAAATGGTAGCAATATAAAAATAAACTAGTATTTAAATTAAATTAAGTTAAAATTAAAAAGCAAATTAATATATCTAATATAGTGCAGATTTGTATGCTGATTAGAAAAGTTTGTCATTGGTTATTATTATATTGTTATTTTTGCTCTAATATATATATATATATATATATATATATATATATATTCATTTATTAAAATTTTATATTTTTATTTTTTAAATCTAGAAATACTCATTGTCAGTTATATAAAATTTATATCGGTCCCACTTTATATTGTATCCCCGATACCTGTGTTCTTACAGTAGTAACTAGATTTGTACTGATCAGTACATAAAGTACACAGTACTGATCCACTTTACACATCTACACACATAGTTTTTACACTTACTCTGGACACTGCACTCTTTTTCACTTTTACTCCACATAATCTGTACTTCAATTTGCACTAATCATTTGTATTTGCAGTTGGGAGAAGCCTACATGGGGATAAATTAGTAGGATTTACATACCATTTGTCCCCAGTATGCCTCTTACCCACTTTTCACTATTACACTGCACAGCACAGCACACGGGACACTTGCACTGACATAGTTGTTGTTGTCTGGTTTTGCGTATATATACTTTGTATATTTTTATTTATATAGTCATATTCTATTCTACTCCAGTTCTCTTTTTATTCTTTTTTTAAATTTTATTATTTTATTTATATATATATATATATATATACTGTATATATATATATATATATATATATATACTGTTCTACTATTTTGCCGTTTTACTTAAATTGTTTTCACTTAATTCTTCTCTTAATTTGTCAATTTGTTGGGGCAGTCGTGCAATGCATTTCACTTCATGTCGTACCGTGTATGTATGTGAATGTAATAAATAAAATTTGAATTTGAATTTGTATGTAGTGTATCCACAGTTTAAGTACACATTGCTACAAAGTATCTACATCTATAGGATTTGTGTAACTTCACACATGTAACAACCCTCAGAATGTTATGTGTAAGTACAAATGTGTAACAGGACATTGGTAACAGCACTGTTTGGTAAATAAAGTGTTGCACTTTATATTAAGGAATATTATAATATTCCTTTGAATTTAGCATGTAATTATTCTGGTGTTACACAGCAACGGCCAATAAGTTAGATATCTAAAATGTTACACTTTATATTAAGTGGGCATTTCCTGAAGAGGTACCATGTTTGTACCCTGGTATTATAATGGTGCTCCAACTCCAACTCCCTGCACTTTACATAGCCCTAAACCTACCCATCCCCATCCCCCTGGATCACCCCCTATTCCAATTACTCTTATACATACTTCTGTTACAAATTGTAGTTGTTTAATTACTGTTACACATGTTAGTAAAGTGAAAAAAGGCGCTGTTACCAATGTCCTGATACACATTTGTAAATTATATAATTTCACTAATTGTGATAAGAGCATGCAAGCATTTTTCTTTTAAGTAAAGAAATCACGGAAGTCCTATATGCTAATATTGTGTACTGTACAAAATTGTAATCATGCTGCACACACTAAGTACAATACATTTGATGCAATCTGTAATAGTAGGCTACATACCATTCTTATTGTTTTTGAATGCTTCGCAGAGCCCTATCATTCAATGGTGATGGTAAAGAGTTAGCGGCTAGTTTGTTGAACATGTGTGCCACTGTCTGCAGAGGATTATCCACTTATAGAGCTCCTTTTGGACCAGATTTCAATCAGTTTGTGCGGTTAATCAGAGAGAGCTGGTATCGTAATGCGTGGCCATGCCTCAGGTGCGGCCCTGTACCCAAACTTGCATTAGGCTAATCCAATTCATTAATCCACAAGCCAAAGAGCCTCCCTCTGGCACTCACAAAGAGAGAAAGAGAGAGAGAGGAATAGAGAGGGCAACCAGGTGATGGTGCCAAATGGAAACATTGTGGACTCTGGTATTGTCATTCACTCTCTCTCTTTATGTCTTATTTTGCCCTGGCTTGCATCTGATCTTTGATAAGCACTTTCCATAGCCAAACCTGCCAAGGTGGCAAAAAAGAAAATTACAAAGAAATGAGAGAGGGAAATAACAGGGTTATGAATCAGCTCTAGAATTGCAAAAAAAAAAAAAAAAAAGCTGCTTGGCAGGAAGTGGAGCAAGGTGGGGGCTGGGGGGCATAATTGCCAGCGCACCATGCTGAAAAGGCTATTGAAAATGCCATTCTGGGCGACGCTGATTGGCTGCCCTCCCACAAGGCGCACTATCCCTCTGGTTGGCCCTGGTCTGAAAGCATTGAGAATGCTTCGAGGGTGCCTTTTTTCTGATGCCGGGAATAGTTTACATGGCAAAATAACAAGCTAATTAAGGCCTTAGCGAATGATGGATGTCTGTGAAAGTTAGCAAAGCTGGTCAACAGGGCAGAGGAGCAGCCTGTGATACACCGCGAGCCATCTGCGCTCAAACTGACAGCTTAATTGGCAAAGAGATCCGAGGGGAGGGGGAAAGACCTGTTGGACCTTTGATAATTGCTGGCTGGTTTGAATATGCTCCAACCGGCTACCGCTGCAATTACATGTTTGATGTTACGGGGACATTTCCTGTTTCTTCATTTCTCCCGCTTTTAGCCTTCACGGGTGGTGGAGTGATTTGTATGTTTGTGCGCCATTACCTCAGCCATTTTGATTGTAATATATGCTGGGTTAAAATGGATCGGTGGCCCGGCTGCTGGAACAATTAATATGGCTACATTTCCTCAGGCCCTTGGCTGAGGTTTCCATCTGGAGTTTGAGTAACGACAGTTCAAATCTACTTCAAGAAGTTTGCATGAAAAAACTATGCATATGATAAACTGCATGATTAGGAAACATTTGTCCAGATTTTTCCTTGGAATGAATTAGAAAGGAGCAGTTTGATTACAAAGACATACAAAATGTGACTTGTTTTTATGTTTTAAGTTTATATATATATATATATATATATGTGTATGCATGCATTTGTCATTTTTATTAAATTCAATAACTTCAATTTGTTTTATTTCAAGTGATTTTAGTACCTTAGTTTGAACTTTCAATGAGTTGACATAACCACATTTCTCATTGTCA